>CADEHL010000786.1:5000-23419 GCA_902827135.1 Harpagifer antarcticus
ATCAGGTAGTCAGAGATGCGTTCAGGTACCTCAGGTGCTCCTCTAACCTGTCTCTCAGGTAGTCAGAGATGCGTTCAGGTACCTCAGGTGCTCCTCTAACCTGTCTCTCAGGTAGTCAGAGATGCGTTCAGGTACCTCAGGTGCTCCTCTAACCTGTCTCTCCTCCTCAGTCCTCTCCATGATCCTGATGCTCATCATCCGCTACATCTCTGCGCTGCTCGTCTGGATCCTCACCTCTCTGGTGGTGCTGGGGTCTCTGGGTGAGCTCACTTCCTGTCTGTGTAACCCTCTGAGCTCACTTCCTGTCTGTATAACCCTCTGAGCTCACTTCCTGTCTGTGTAACCCTCTGAGCTCACTTCCTGTCTGTATAACCCTCTGAGCTCACTTCCTGTCTGTGTCTCAGCGGGGACCAGCGTCCTCTGGTGGCTCTACATCGATCACCGTCTCTCTGGAAACGCCACCAGCAGTCACCTGAGGGAGGAGCTTAGAGAGGAGGGGGCGGAGCTTAGAGCGGAGGGGGCGGAGCTTAGGGACAGTGGGCAGGCGCTGCTTGTCTACGCCGCCGCCGCCACCGTCTTCACCGTGAGGAACTTTATTACCACGCGTTTTAAGACCTAACGTCTTCCTTTAGTCCGATCATGCTACATGAAGTCTAAGTCCAACCCTTAAAGAACCCTTAAAGGACCCTTAAGGGACCCTTAAGGGACCCCTATTAGACTCTTTATCACCAATATATAACATGTCTCTGACTCAAAGACCCTTAAAGGACCCTTAAAGGACCCTTAAGGGACCCTTATTAGACTCTTTATCACCAATATATAACATGTCTCTGACTCAAAGACCCTTAAAGGACCCTTAAGGGACCCCTATTAGACTCTTTATCACCAATATATAACATGTCTCTGACTCAAAGACCCTTAAAGGACCCTTAGAGGACCCTTAAGGGACCCCTATTAGACTCTTTATCACCAATATATAACATGTCTCTGACTCAAAGACCCTTAAAGGACCCTTAGAGGACCCTTAAGGGACCCCTATTAGACTCTTTATCACCAATATATAACATGTCTCTGACTCAAAGACCCTTAAAGGACCCTTAGAGGACCCTTAAGGGACCCCTATTAGACTCTTTGTCACCAATATATAACATGTCTCTGACTCAAAGACCCTTAAAGGACCCTTAAGGGACCCCTATTAGACTCTTTATCACCAATATATAACATGTCCCTGACTCAAAGACCCTTAAAGGACCCTTAAGGGACCCTTAAGGGACCCCTATTAGACTCTTTATCACCAATATATAACATGTCTCTGACTCAAAGACCCTTAAAGGACCCTTAAGGGACCCCTATTAGACTCTTTATCACCAATATATAACATGTCTCTGACTCAAAGACCCTTAAAGGACCCTTAGAGGACCCTTAAGGGACCCCTATTAGACTCTTTGTCACCAATATATAACATGTCTCTGACTCAAAGACCCTTAAAGGACCCTTAAGGGACCCCTATTAGACTCTTTATCACCAATATATAACATGTCTCTGACTCAAAGACCCTTAAAGGACCCTTAAGGGACCCTTAAGGGACCCCTATTAGACTCTTTATCACCAATATATAACATGTCTCTGACTCAAAGACCCTTAAGGGACCCTTAAGGGACCCCTATTAGACTCTTTATCACCAATATATAACATGTCTCTGACTCAAAGACCCTTAAAGGACCCTTAAAGGACCCTTATTAGACTCTTTATCACCAATATATAACATGTCTCTGACTCAAAGACCCTTAAAGGACCCTTAAAGGACCCTTAAAGGTACATTCAGTGCATGAGAACGATGTTTTTGCCTGCCGTGTCTCGCCTTAACCTTAAATTCTTCCCCAATAACTGTGTTGTTGTTGTTGTTGTTGTTGTTGTTGTTGTTGTTGCTGCTGTCAGATCATCCTGCTGCTGCTCATGCTGTTCATGAGGAAGCGGGTGGCGCTCACCATCGCTCTGTTCCACGTGGCGGGGAAGGTGTTCCTGCACCTGCCGCTGCTCGCCCTGCAGCCCTGCCTCACCTTCCTGGCGCTGCTGCTCTTCTGGAGCTACTGGGTCCTAGTGCTGCTCTTCCTGGGCACCAGCGGTGAGTGCCACACACACACACACACACACACACACACACACACACACACACACACACACACACACACACACACACACACACACACACACACACCCACGTCTGTTCTTTATTCAGGCATTACGGCCCTTTGGAGGGAGCCGGATCTTACGGCTCTGTCCTTTCCGAGACCCGTTCAAAAGAGCCGTTCAAAAGAGCCGTTCAAACGAACCCTTCAAAAGAACCCTTCAAAAGAGCCGTTTCAAACGAGCCGTTCAAAAGAGCCGTTCAAACGAACCCTTCAAAAGAGCCGTTCAAACGAGCCGTTCAAACGAGCCGTTCAAAAGAGCCGTTCAAACGAACCCTTCAAAAGAGCCGTTCAAACGAGCCGTTCAAAAGAGCCGTTCAAAAGAGCCGTTCAAACGAACCCTTCAAAAGAGCCGTTCAAACGAACCCTTCAAAAGAGCCGTTCAAACGAGCCATTCAAAAGAGCCGTTCAAAAGAGCCGTTCAAACGAGCCGTTCAAAAGAGCCGTGTATATATATATATATATATATACACACACAGAATCAAAGACACATTTTCTCATATGCACCCATTAAAACCTAAATAAATACACAACAATCAAAATAACAGTCACTTCAATATCTTTGAGAATGTAGTGTGCATCCCCCAGAGCATTGTGGGAACTGTAGTGTGCATCCCCCAGAGCATTGTGGGAACTGTAGTGTGCATCCCCCAGAGCATTGTGGGAACTGTAGTGTGCATCCCCCAGAGCATTGTGGGAACTGTAGTGTGGATCCCCCAGAGCATTGTGGGAACTGTAGTGTGGATCCCCCAGAGCATTCTGGGAACTGTAGTGTGCATCCCCCAGAGCATTGTGGGAACTGTAGTGTGGTGTGGATCCCCCAGAGCATTGTGGGAACTGTAGTGTGGATCCCACAGAGCATTGTGGGAACTGTAGTGTGCATGCCCCAGAGCATTGTGGGAACTGTAGTCTGGTGTGGATCCCCCAGAGCATTGTGGGAACTGTAGTGTGGTGTGGATCCCCCAGAGCATTGTGGGAACTGTAGTGTGGTGTGGATCCCCCAGAGCATTGTGGGAACTGTAGTGTGCATCCCCCAGAGCATTGTGGGAACTGTAATGTGGTGTGGATCCCCCAGAGCATTGTGGGAACTGTAATGTGGTGTGGATCCCCCAGAGCATTGTGGGAACTGTAGTGTGGATCCCCCAGAGCATTGTGGGAACTGTAATGTGGTGTGGATCCCCCAGAGCATTGTGGGAACTGTAATGTGGTGTGGATCCCCCAGAGCATTGTGGGAACTGTAGTGTGGATCCCCCAGAGCATTGTGGGAACTGTAATGTGGTGTGGATCCCCCAGAGCATTGTGGGAACTGTAGTGTGGATCCCCCAGAGCATTGTGGGAACTGTAGTGTGGATCGCCCAGAGCATTGTGGGAACTGTAGTGTGGATCCCCCAGAGCATTGTGGGAACTGTAGTGTGGATCCCCCAGAGCATTGTGGGAACTGTAGTGTGGATCCCCCAGAGCATTGTGGGAACTGTAGTGTGGATCCCCCAGAGCATTGTGGGAACTGTAGTGTGACTGTAGGTGTGTGTTGCAGGTAACCCTGAGCAGAATGAGGACACCACGCTGACAGAGTTCCGGCTCACGGGCTCTCTGCAGTACCTCACCTGGTACCACGCTGTGGGCCTGGTCTGGATCACAGAGTTCATCCTCGCCTGCCAGCAGATGACTGTGGCCGGAGCCGTCGTCACCTACTACTTCACCAGGTGAGTCTACACTCCACCAGGTGAGTCCAGGTGAGTCTAAACCCCACCAGGTGAGTCTTAACTCCACCAGGTGAGTCTTCACTCCACCAGGTGAGTCTATACTTCACCAGGTGAGTCTATACTTCACCAGGTGAGTCTTAACTCCACCAGGTGAGTCTATACTCCACCAGGTGAGTCTATACTCCACCAGGTGAGTCTATACTCCACCAGGTGAGTCCAGGTGAGTCTAAACCCCACCAGGTGAGTCTAAACTCCACCAGGTGAGCCTACACTCCACCAGGTGAGTCCAGGTGAGTCAAAACCCCACCAGGTGAGTCTATACTTCACCAGGTGAGTCTTAACTCCACCAGGTGAGTCTATACTTCACCAGGTGAGTCTTAACTCCACCAGGTGAGTCTATACTTCACCAGGTGAGTCTTAACTCCACCAGGTGAGTCTATACTTCACCAGGTGAGTCTTAACTCCACCAGGTGAGTCTATACTCCACCAGGTGAGTCTAACCCCACCAGGTGAGTCTATACTTCACCAGGTGAGTCTATACTTCACCAGGTGAGTCTTAACTCCACCAGGTGAGTCTATACTCCACCAGGTGAGTCTATACTTCACCAGGTGAGTCTATACTTCACCAGGTGAGTCTTAACTCCACCAGGTGAGTCTATATTCCACCAGGTGAGTCTTAACTCCACCAGGTGAGTCTATACTCCACCAGGTGAGTCTTAACTCCACCAGGTGAGTCTATACTTCACCCGGTGAGTCTTAACTCCACCAGGTGAGTCTATACTTCACCAGGTGAGTCTATACTTCACCAGGTGAGTCTTAACTCCACCAGGTGAGTCTTAACTCCACCAGGTGAGTCTTAACTCCACCAGGTGAGTCTATACTTCACCAGGTGAGTCTATACTTCACCAGGTGAGTCTTAACTCCACCAGGTGAGTCTTAACTCCACCAGGTGAGTCTTAACTCCACCAGGTGAGTCTATACTCCACCAGGTTAGTCTTAACTCCACCAGGTGAGTCTATACTCCACCAGGTGAGTCTTAACTCCATCAGGTGAGTCTATACTTCACCAGGTGAGTCTATACTTCACCAGGTGAGTCTATACTCCACCAGGTGAGTCTTAACTCCACCAGGTGAGTCTTAACTCCACCAGGTGAGTCTTAACTCCACCAGGTGAGTCTATACTCCACCAGGTGAGTCTTAACTCCATCAGGTGAGTCTATACTTCACCAGGTGAGTCTATACTTCACCAGGTGAGTCTATACTCCACCAGGTGAGTCTTAACTCCACCAGGTGAGTCTTAACTCCACCAGGTGAGTCTTAACTCCACCAGGTGAGTCTATATTCCACCAGGTGAGTCTTAACTCCATCAGGTGAGTCTATACTTCACCAGGTGAGTCTATACTTCACCAGGTGAGTCTATACTCCACCAGGTGAGTCTTAACTCCACCAGGTGAGTCTTAACTCCACCAGGTGAGTCTATACTTCACCAGGTGAGTCTATACTTCACCAGGTGAGTCTATACTCCACCAGGTGAGTCTTAACTCCACCAGGTGAGTCTATACTTCACCAGGTGAGTCTATACTTCACCAGGTGAGTCTATACTACACCAGGTGAGTCTTAACTCCACCAGGTGAGTCTATACTTCACCAGGTGAGTCTATACTTCACCAGGTGAGTCTTAACTCCACCAGGTGAGTCTATACTTCACCAGGTGAGTCTATACTTCACCAGGTGAGTCTTAACTCCACCAGGTGAGTCTATATTCCACCAGGTGAGTCTATACTCCACCAGGTTAGTCTTAACTCCACCAGGTGAGTCTTAACTCCACCAGGTGAGTCTATACTCCACCAGGTGAGTCTAAACTCCACCAGGTGAGTCTTAACTCCACCAGGTGAGTCTTAACTCCACCAGGTGAGTCTTCATTCCACCAGGTGAGTCTATACTTCACCAGGTGAGTCTTAACTCCACCAGGTGAGTCTAAACTCCACCAGGTGAGTCTATACTCCACCAGGTGAGTCTATACTTCACCAGGTGAGTCTTAACTCCACCAGGTGAGTCTAAACCCCACCAGGTGAGTCTAAACTCCACCAGGTGAGTCTATACTCCACCAGGTGAGTCTTAACTCCACCAGGTGAGTCTATACTCCACCAGGTGAGTCTAAACTCCACCAGGTGAGTCTATACTCCACCAGGTGAGTCTTAACTCCACCAGGTGAGTCTATACTCCACCAGGTGAGTCTTAACTCCACCAGGTGAGTCTATACTCCACCAGGTGAGTCTAAACTCCATCAGGTGAGTCTATACTCCACCAGGTGAGTCTATACTCCACCAGGTGAGTCTTAACTCCACCAGGTGAGTCTAAACTCCACCAGGTGAGTCTATACTCCACCAGGTGAGTCTATACTCCACCAGGTGAGTCTAAACTCCACCAGGTGAGTCTATACTCCACCAGGTGAGTCTTAACTCCACCAGGTGAGTCTATACTCCACCAGGTGAGTCTATACTCCACCAGGTGAGTCTTAACTCCACCAGGTGAGTCTAAACTCCACCAGGTGAGTCTATACTCCACCAGGTGAGTCTATACTCCACCAGGTGAGTCTAAACTCCACCAGGTGAGTCTATACTCCACCAGGTGAGTCTATACTCCACCAGGTGAGTCTAAACTCCACCAGGTGAGTCTATACTCCACCAGGTGAGTCTATACTCCACCAGGTGAGTCTATAGGTAGAAAGGTTCAGGCGGTTAATGTTGGCTCTGTGTTCAGGGATAAGAACCGCCTCCCGGTGGCGCCCATCCTGTCGTCGGTCCTCCGGTTGGTCCGGTATCACCTGGGGACCGTCGCTAAGGGAGCCTTCATCATCACGCTGGTGAAGATCCCCCGCCTCTTCCTCATGTACATCCACAACCAGCTGAGAGGAAAGGTACAACTTTATTAGCAACCAGCACAAACACAATGTACGAGAGCCAGCCCTTCTGTCAGGTCTGTGTTCTGATTGTGTTGCTTTGTGCTTCAGGAGAATGCGTGTGCGCGCTGCCTGCTGAAAACCTGCATCTGCTGTCTGTGGTGTCTAGAGAAGTGCCTCAACTATCTCAATCAGGTAAACACACACCTGCACACTTCTTCTTCTTCTTCTTCTTCTTCTTCTTCTTCTTCCCTGTTTTTATTGTGACATCCATCTGTGCCTTCATTACCCAGAATGCATATGCAGCCACAGCCATCAACAGCACCAGTTTCTGCACGTCTGCGCGCGACGCCTTCGTGATCCTGGTGGAGAACGCGCTGCGCGTCGCTACAATCAACGCCATCGGAGACTTTGTGCTCTTCCTGGGGAAGGTGAGAGGAATCTGACGTTTCTAACATCAAGAGGTGCAGGAATGAGTCTTTAGCTTCCTTTATAGCCCAACGTTAGCCTCCTTTAGCTTAGCGGTGGTGACGTGAAGTCATGTGACCGTGCTGTAGTTCCTTTATAGCCCAACGTTAGCCTCCTTTAGCTTAGCGGTGGTGACGTGAAGTCATGTGACCGTGCTGTAGTTCCTTTATAGCCCAACGTTAGCCTCCTTTAGCTTAGCGGTGGTGACGTGAAGTCATGTGACCGTGCTGTAGTTCCTTTATAGCCCAACATTAGCCTCCTTTAGCTTAGCGGTGGTGACGTGAAGTCATGTGACCGTGCTGTAGTTCCTTTATAGCCCAACGTTAGCCTCCTTTAGCTTAGCGGTGGTGACGTGAAGTCATGTGACCGTGCTGTAGTTCCTTTATAGCCCAACATTAGCCTCCTTTAGCTTAGCGGTGGTGACGTGAAGTCATGTGACCGTGCTGTAGTTCCTTTATAGCCCAACATTAGCCTCCTTTAGCTTAGCGGTGGTGACGTGAAGTCATGTGACCGCGCTGTAGTTCCTTTATAGCCCAACAGAAACACTTGCAGCTCTGTGTGTTCTTCTAACTGACGCCCCCCCCCCCCTCAGGTGCTGATCGTCACCTGCACGGCGTTCTGCGGCGTCCTGCTGCTGAACGCTCAGCGGAGTTACGCCGAGTGGCTGCTGCCGCTCGTCATCGTGTGTCTCTTCTCCTTCCTGGTGGCGCACTGCTTCCTGTCGGTGTTCGAGATCGTGGTGGACGTCCTGTTCCTCTGCTTCGCCATCGACACCAAGTACAACGACGGCACGCCGGGCCGCGAGTTCTTCATGGACAAGGCTCTGATGGTGAGGAAACCCCCCCCCCCGTGGCTCTTAAGGGCTTACCATGGATACCACTTGTTTTTCTGAGTGGTTATTATTTTACTCCATAAACGTGTTTTGAGTTGGTTCATCCTGTTGAGACGTTAGCTCCATTTGGATCTTTTATTGAATGGGTTTGAAAGCATCGGTTATTGATCCCGGCTATTGGTAATGTTTTATTATAAACTGTTCATTCATAATAATCAATGCTTTAAAATACATACATGGCTTTGGATTCATAAACTCCTTCCCTTCCAAGGGAGCACCTGTTGTGGGCGGGGTGCTTCCTGTTGTGGGCGGGGTGCTTCCTGTTGTGGGTGGGGTGCTTCCTGTTGTGGGTGGGGTGCTTCCTGTTGTGGGTGGGGTGCTTCCTGTTGTGGGTGGGGTGCTTCCTGTTGTGTGTGGGGTGCTTCCTGTTGTGGGCGGGGTGCTTCCTGTTGTGGGCGGGGTGCTTCCTGTTGTGGGCGGGGTGCTTCCTGTTGTGGGCGGGGTGCTTCCTGTTGTGGGCGGGGTGCTTCCTGTTGTGGGCGGGGTGCTTCCTGTTGTGGGCGGGGGTGCTTCCTGTTGTGGGCGGGGTGCTTCCTGTTGTGGGCGGGGTGCTTCCTGTTGTGGGCGGGGTGCTTCCTGTTGTGGGCGGGGTGCTTCCTGTTGTGGGCGGGGTGCTTCCTGTTGTGGGCGGGGTGCTTCCTGTTGTGGGCGGGGTGCTTCCTGTTGTGGGCGGGGTGCTCCCTGTTGTGGGCGGGGTGCTTCCTGTTGTGGGCGGGGTGCTTCCTGTTGTGGGCGGGGTGCTTCCTGTTGTGGGCGGGGTGCTTCCTGTTGTGTGTGGGGTGCTTCCTGTTGAGTCAAGTGGGAATGTGGCAGGAAGTGGAACCACTGATAAACACCTGAACGTGGTGCAAATCAATACAGTTATAGTCGAGGCTGATTTTCTGACTTCACGAGTCCAGAGAGCTCCAATGCAGCCCGGTCCGTTCTGTAGATCTGTTGGCGGGCCAGAACCGACTGAAACCCTTTTAACTGGATATGATAAATAAACACTATTACTATGAGGCGTGCGGACGCATGTCGACTTCCAGAGTCTCGCTGGCGTAGCGTCTCGGACTCTTCGAGGCACTAGAGTCCGCTTTACGGCACAAAGTCAGTAACCATAGTAAACATCTCTGCACAGTCCAGAAACACGACACCGTGCAGATTATTACTCTTCCGTCTGATCTTCAGAACCGAGTCAGAGATTCAGAGAGAAGTCAACGTGTCCCAGAGATACGAGTCCGCTGAACGCTCCTACAGGTATTTAGGAACCGTGGAGACGCTTTACTGACGGCTCTCTTCCCCTCCAGGAGTTCGTGGAGAGCAGCCGGCGGTTGGAGCGAGTTGCTAAAAGTGGGCGGAGCCGCGTGAAGGAGGCGGGTGTCGGGGGGGGGCGGAGATGAAGCCCATGGTGAGTGACAGCGCGTCAGAGGAGGAGGAGCCGGAGGGGGGGGAGTGGGAGGAGCTACAGGAGGTCCAGGTGTATTACCTGCTGCTGGGGGTGCTGCTGGATTGGCTGCTGACGGAGCGCAGCCACTTCCTGTTGTGCCTCAGCGAGGACGTCCTGCTGTTCCTCTCCGTTTACCTGCCCACGTCCAGCCTCTTCCTATTGGCCAGCATACTGCTCGCCCCGCCCCCTCACCAAGGCAGCCACGCCGCGAGCTAACAACTGCTAACAACGGCTAACACACATGTGCTAATGCATGCTAAGGGATACATGCTAACAGATACATCCTAACTAATGCATGCTAAGGGACACATGCTAACTATGCATGCTAATGGACGCGTGCTAAAGGATATGTGCTAACAATTGCATGCCGAGGGACACGTGCTAACTAATGCATGCTAAGGGACACGTGCTAACTAATGCATGCTAAGGGACAGATGCTAACGGATGTGTGCTAACAATTGCATGCTAAGGAACGTGTGCTAACAATACACACTAAGGGGCACATGCTAACGGACACATCCTAACTAATGCATGCTAAGGGAACGTGCTAACAGATGCATGCTAACTGGCTCACTCCCTTCATCACCTTCATCTTCCCCCGGGACCAGACACTTCATTGACTTTATGTTTATTTGTAATGTTTTTTTACCTTTGTTTGTTTGTTCCAAGCTATTTGTTTATTTTTCTGTTCTGCCTTATTGTTATTGTTATTGTTATTGTTATTGTTTTTCACTGCGGTGCTTTTAAAATAAGTTCTGAGGATCAGACGGTGACGCCGTGTTCCTTTAACTCGAGAAGAAGACTTCTCTCGTACAGCCCTGTTTCACATTGATCAGACTCAGGTAAAGGAGCACGGAGTCACTGATGAGCTGAAGCTTCAGGAGGTCACATGACGGAGTCACTGATGAGCCGAAGCTTCAGGAGGTCACATGACGGAGTCACTGATGAGCTGAAGCTTCAGGAGGTCACATGACGGAGTCACTGATGAACCGAAGCTTCAGGAGGTCACATGACGGAGTCACTGATGAACTGAAGCCTCAGGAGGTCACATGACGGAGTCACTGATGAACCGAAGCTTCAGGAGGTCACATGACGGAGTCACTGATGAACTGAAGCTTCAGGAGGTCACATGACGGAGTCACTGATGAACTGAAGCCTCAGGAGGTCACATGACGGAGTCACTGATGAGCCGAAGCTTCAGGAGGTCACATGACGGAGTCACTGATGAACTGAAGCTTCAGGAGGTCACATGACGGAGTCACTGATGAACTGAAGCTTCAGGAGGTCACATGACGGAGTCACTGATGAGCTGAAGCTTCAGGAGGTCACATGACGGAGTCACTGATGAGCTGAAGCTTCAGGAGGTCACATGACGGAGTCACTGATGAGCCGAAGCTTCAGGAGGTCACATGACGGAGTCACTGATGAGCTGAAGCTTCAGGAGGTCACATGACGGAGTCACTGATGAACCGAAGCTTCAGGAGGTCACATGACGGAGTCACTGATGAACTGAAGCCTCAGGAGGTCACATGACGGAGTCACTGATGAACCGAAGCTTCAGGAGGTCACATGACGGAGTCACTGATGAACTGAAGCTTCAGGAGGTCACATGACGGAGTCACTGATGAACTGAAGCCTCAGGAGGTCACATGACGGAGTCACTGATGAGCCGAAGCTTCAGGAGGTCACATGACGGAGTCACTGATGAACTGAAGCTTCAGGAGGTCACATGACGGAGTCACTGATGAACTGAAGCTTCAGGAGGTCACATGACGGAGTCACTGATGAGCTGAAGCTTCAGGAGGTCACATGACGGAGTCACTGATGAGCTGAAGCTTCAGGAGGTCACATGACGGAGTCACTGATGAACTGAAGCTTCAGGAGATCACATGACGGAGTCACTGATGAACCGAAGCTTCAGGAGGTCACATGACGGAGTCACTGATGAGCTGAAGCTTCAGGAGGTCACATGACGGAGTCACTGATGAACTGAAGCTTCAGGAGGTCACATGACGGAGTCACTGATGAGCCGAAGCTTCAGGAGGTCACATGACGGAGTCACTGATGAACTGAAGCTTCAGGAGGTCACATGACGGAGTCACTGATGAACTGAAGCTTCAGGAGGTCACATGACGGAGTCACTGATGAACTGAAGCTTCAGGAGGTCACATGACGGAGTCACTGATGAACTGAAGCTTCAGGAGGTCACATGACGGAGTCACTGATGAACTGAAGCTTCAGGAGGTCACATGACGGAGTCACTGATGAGCCGAAGCTTCAGGAGGTCACATGACGGAGTCACTGATGAGCCGAAGCTTCAGGAGGTCACATGACGGAGTCACTGATGAGCCGAAGCTTCAGGAGGTCACATGACGGAGTCACTGATGAACTGAAGCTTCAGGAGGTCACATGACGGAGTCACTGATGAGCTGAAGCTTCAGGAGGTCACATGACGGAGTCACTGATGAACTGAAGCTTCAGGAGGTCACATGACGGAGTCACTGATGAGCCGAAGCTTCAGGAGGTCACATGACGGAGTCACTGATGAACCGAAGCTTCAGGAGGTCACATGACGGAGTCACTGATGAACTGAAGCTTCAGGAGGTCACATGACGGAGTCACTGATGAACTGAAGCTTCAGGAGGTCACATGACGGAGTCACTGATGAACTGAAGCTTCAGGAGGTCACATGACGGAGTCACTGATGAACCGAAGCTTCAGGAGGTCACATGACGGAGTCACTGATGAGCTGAAGCTTCAGGAGGTCACATGACGGAGTCACTGATGAGCTGAAGCTTCAGGAGGTCACATGACGGAGTCACTGATGAGCTGAAGCTTCAGGAGGTCACATGACGGAGTCACTGATGAACCGAAGCTTCAGGAGGTCACATGACGGAGTCACTGATGAACCGAAGCTTCAGGAGGTCACATGACGGAGTCACTGATGAACCGAAGCTTCAGGAGGTCACATGACGGAGTCACTGATGAGCTGAAGCTTCAGGAGGTCACATGACGGAGTCACTGATGAGCCGAAGCTTCAGGAGGTCACATGACGGAGTCACTGATGAACTGAAGCTTCAGGAGGTCACATGACGGAGTCACTGATGAACTGAAGCTTCAGGAGGTCACATGACGGAGTCACTGATGAACTGAAGCTTCAGGAGGTCACATGACGGAGTCACTGATGAACTGAAGCTTCAGGAGGTCACATGACGGAGTCACTGATGAGCTGAAGCTTCAGGAGGTCACATGACGGAGTCACTGATGAACCGAAGCTTCAGGAGGTCACATGACGGAGTCACTGATGAGCCGAAGCTTCAGGAGGTCACATGACGGAGTCACTGATGAACTGAAGCTTCAGGAGGTCACATGACGGAGTCACTGATGAGCTGAAGCTTTCAGGAGGTCACAATGACGGAGTCACTGATGAACCGAAGCTTCAGGAGGTCCACATGACGGAGTCACTGATGAACCGAAGCTTCAGGAGGTCACATGACGGAGTCACTGATGAACTGAAGCTTCAGGAGGTCACATGACGGAGTCACTGATGAACTGAAGCTTCAGGAGGTCATATGACGGAGTCACTGATTGAACTGAAGCTTCAGGAGGTCACATGACGGAGTCACTGATGAACTGAAGCTTCAGGAGGTCACATGACGGAGTCACTGATGAACTGAAGCTTCAGGAGGTCACATGACGGAGTCACTGATGAGCCGAAGCTTCAGGAGGTCACATGACGGAGTCACTGATGAACTGAAGCTTCAGGAGGTCACATGACGGAGTCACTGATGAACCGAAGCTTCAGGAGGTCACATGACGATGACACATTATTGATTATCTATTTATTTATTCAGTTTTATTAAAAAATCTTTATTTAATAAAATATCGACTCAATGAAAAAAAATCCTTACGTTTTTATTTATTGCTGTCCTCACCTGACTACCCATGATGCATCACTCTGTCCTCACCTGACTACCCATGATGCATCACTCTGTCCTCACCTGACTACCCATGATGCATCACTCTGTCCTCACCTGACTACCCATGATGCATCACTCTGTCCTCACCTGACTACCCATGATGCATCACTCTGTCCTCACCTGACTACCCATGATGCATCACTCTGTCCTCACCTGACTACCCATGATGCATCACTCTGTCCTCACCTGACTACCCATGATGCATCACTCTGTCCTCACCTGACTACCCATGATGCCTCACTCTGTCCTCACCTGACTACCCATGATGCATCACTCTGTCCTCACCTGACTACCCATGATGCATCACTCTGTCCTCACCTGACTACCCATGATGCATCACTCTGTCCTCACCTGACTACCCATGATGCATCACTCTGTCCTCACCTGACTACCCATGATGCTAAATAACACCAATATTACACCATTCTTACGTGACTACACTACCCATGATGCCTCACTGCCCTTGTTTACTTCCTGTCTGCTTACCTGGTTTCCTGTTGCAGGCTCCGGGGACGAGCTCGGCCTGACGGCGGGGGGGCGGGACTTCCTGCAGAGAGTTTATTTTTGTGTAACATGTTTACTTTCGCTCCAGGGAAAACAGTATTTTAATAACTGTAACAACGTAACCAAGCACTTTATATGGAAGCAGATTTTAAATGTCCTTTTTTATATAAGCGTCTCACAGCTTCACGGCAAAGCCACTTCCTGTTTTCACCTGGACTGTGATGTCATCAGAGGGGCGGAGTCTGCGGACAGGAGCCGCTGTCTGATTGGTGGATGAGCTCTGTGCCGGGTCAGCTGACACATGACTAGAGATCGTTAGAGATCGAGTCGCCGACTGACCGGAGAGCACTGAGCATCGGGATGATTGACAGTCGAGTTGCTGTCGTCAACTGGATCCTACTTCCTGTCCCGCCTCTTCACCATAAAGTGATTGAATTCCAGAGAAGAAGAAGGTGGGAGGGTTCAGACAGACAGCAATAAAACAAACTGCATCATGGGACAACGAGTCTTCCTGCTTCTGTTCAGGTCCAACCACGGAGGAAGGTCTCCATCGTCACCGAGCAGACTTCCCAGGTGTCTGATGAACGGTCTTTACTAACGGAGCATTTTGCAATTAACAAAGTTTGATCAGATCGGACTGTTTCCATCTTCTCCATGCAGTAATGTGTGTATAAATACTTCAAAATGTGTGTATAAGTACTTTGACGAACGGCAGGTTTCTCCAGGCGCTCAGACTTTAAACGCTCGCACACTTCGCTCTTCATCTGAACAGCAAAACTAACCAATGATCTGAAAAATCAGCGGCTAAAAACTACAATACCCATGAGCCTCGGCTGCTGATGCGTGAGGGACTTGAGAAACGGGCTGAGTTTCTTTATCTAGGAGCAGAGATTAGACGAAGCTGCGTCGCCACTTTGGAAACTCAAACCATCAACAAACACGTAGCCGCAGCTAACAGGTTAGCCGCTGGGTTCCTGTAGTAGCACAGAGTTAGCACGGGTTAGCTAGCTCATAGAGTCATGATTAGTTACTGCAAAACATTAAACACTTTATTAAACATCATTCGGCCTCAACGGATAACACGTAGGAGAATTATCTTAGTCTGTAAAGATTACTTTAACTGATATTCCCGTTAGCATCGATTATCAGCAAACACACGCAGAGCAGGGGAACAACGTTTATCTGACGCCACTCCCGATCAACCCGTCAAATCAAGACACATGGAGGAGGTTTAA
This sequence comes from Harpagifer antarcticus, assembly GCA_902827135.1. Classification (NCBI taxonomy): domain Eukaryota; kingdom Metazoa; phylum Chordata; class Actinopteri; order Perciformes; family Harpagiferidae; genus Harpagifer; species Harpagifer antarcticus. The sequence continues at coordinate 20,301 of CADEHL010000786.1, forward strand.
CGTCAGGAGCCCCACGCAAAGTATATGATGAGGCCCTCTGTATCGCGAGCGTCGAAGAGGGGGGGGGGGGCTAGTGGAGCACGGTGCCACGCTTACACTAATTGCGCCGCATGAGCGCTGGTTGCACCGCTTTTGCGGCTTAGTTGTGGCCCCCTCCGCGAGGCGAGGCCCCCTCCACAAGACGAGGCCCCCTCCGCGAGACGAGGCCCGCGAGGCGAGACGAGGCCCGCGAGGCGAGACGAGGCCCCCTCCGCGAGGCGAGGCCCGCGAGGCGAGGCCCGCGAGGCGAGGCCCCCTCCACAAGACGAGGCCCGCGAGGCGAGACGAGGGCCCGCGAGGCGAGGCCCGCGAGGCGAGGCCCCCTCCGCAAGACGAGGCCCCCTCCGCGAGACGAGGCCCCCTCCGCGAGACGAGGCCCGCGAGGCGAGACGAGGCCCGCGAGGCGAGGCCGCGAGGCGAGGCCCCCCTCCGCAAGACGAGGCCCCCTCCGCGAGACGAGGCCCCCTCCGCGAGAGGCCCGCGAGACGAGGCCCCCTCCGCGAGACGAGGCCCCTCCGCGAGACGAGGCCCCCTCCGCGAGACGAGGCCCCCTCCGCGAGACGAGGCCCGCGAGGGGCCCCCCTCCGCAAGACGAGGCCCCCTCCGCGAGACGAGGCCCGCGAGGCGAGACGAGGCCCGCGAGGCGAGGCCCGCGAGGCGAGGCCCCCTCCGCAAGACGAGGCCCCCTCCGCGAGACGAGGCCCCCTCCGCGAGAGGCCCGCGAGACGAGGCCCCCTCCGCGAGACGAGGCCCCCTCCGCGAGACGAGGCCCCCTCCGCGAGACGAGGCCCCCTCCGCGAGACGAGGCCCCCTCCGCGAGGCGAGGCCCCCTCCGCAAGACGAGGCCCCCTCCGCGAGACGAGGCCCCCTCCGCGAGACGAGGCCCGCGAGACGAGGCCCCCTCCGCGAGGTGAGGCCCCACGCAGTCTGCGTGATCGGCGTGTAGGGAGGGACGGCCCTGAGTAGCACCATGCTTGCCAACCCTCCCGGTTTCACTGCCCTCTCCAGGTTTCACTGCCCTCTCCCGGTTTCCTCCCGGGGTCACATTTACTCAGGACTGTTTCCACTCGGACTTTAATACAGCTACACCATTGTTTGGTTTCCATGGTAGCGCGTCTCTTTAGTAGCGCACGCAACTGAAAGGCTGAGAGGGCGAGGAAGAGAGTCAACTCGACCCTCTGCTCACTCCTTTCCAGCCCACACACAGGTCCAGCCTACACACAGGTCCAGCCTACACACAGGTCCAGCCCACACACAGGTCCAGCCCACACACAGGTCCAGCCCACACACAGGTCCAGCCCACACACAGGTCCAGCCCACACACAGGTCCAGCCTACACACAGGTCCAGCCTACACACAGGTCCAGCCCACACACAGGTCCAGCCCCCACACAGGTCCAGCCTACACACATGCTGCTCCATCAGGATGGTGCTTCAGGCCGCAAGGCAGTGCACTTACAACTACAATAAGCATGTTAGTTCATGTTAATCCAATACAGCTCCGGCGAAGCACGAGCACCCCCCCCCCCCCCCCTGCGGTGATTTTGAAATCTTCCCGATTTCAAGGTTGGCAAGTATGAGTAGCACACACGCACACACACACACACGCGCACACGCACACACACGCACACACACACGCACACGCACACACACACACACACGCACACACACGCACTAGTGATGTGCTGAGTATTGAGAGTAGTCAGTCCTCGGTCAGTGCATGATATCAAAGTCATATTTGAACTTCAGACTCATATTATTTTATTGTTTTGAATATTAAAGCGTTTCTCAGATTAACGGAACTCATTATTTCCTCATTAAGAATTAAAAACGTCATCTTTATTTTCCGGGAACTGGTCGTTAGCATCTTAGCGTCGTGACAGTCGCTCCGTATTCTACGGTTTGATCTCCTTCAGACATTCAGACCGTCTCCTTCGGGTTCAGAGGGATCGTATCCCGGCGAGCTCGCCAACTTCTTCTACCGTCAGTTTTAGATTGAAAGCCGCTGAAAGGTTCTCCTCCCGGTACGTTCCTCTCCCGGTACGTTCCCCTCCCGGTTCGTTCCTCTCCCGGTACGTTCTCCTCCCGGTACGTTCCTCTCCCGGTACGTTCCTCTCCCGGTTCGTTCCTCTCCCGGTACGTTCTCCTCCCGGTACGTTCCTCTCCCGGTACGTTCCTCTCCCGGTTCGTTCCTCTCCCGGTACGTTCTCCTCCCGGTACGTTCCTCTCCCGGTACGTTCCTCTCCCGGTACGTTCCTCTCCCGGTACGTTCCTCTCCCGGTACGTTCCTCTCCCGGTACGTTCTCCTCCCGGTACGTTCCTCTCCCGGTTCGTTCCTCTCCCGGTACGTTCTCCTCCCGGTACGTTCCTCTCCCGGTTCGTTCCTCTCCCGGTACGTTCCTCTCCCGGTACGTTCCTCTCCCGGTACGTTCCTCTCCCGGTACGTTCCTCTCCGTACGTTCCTCTCCCGGTTCGTTCCTCTCCGTACGTTCCTCTCCCGGTACGTTCCCCTCCCGGTACGTTCTCCTCTCCGTACGTTCCTCTCCCGGTACGTTCTCCTCCCGGTACGTTCTCCTCCAGGTACGTTCTCCTCCCGGTACGTTCCTCTCCCGGTTCGTTCCTCTCCCGGTACGTTCTCCTCCCGGTACGTTCCTCTCCCGGTCGGTTCTCCTCCCGGTTCAAACACGTTGCATGTCTGTGTGGTTCTCACTGCGTGTGGTTCTGCGTGTGGTTCTCACTGCGTGTGGTTCTGCGAGTGGTTCTCACTGCGTGTGGTTCTGCGAGTGGTTCTCACTGCGTGTGGTTCTGCGAGTGGTTCTCACTGCGTGTGGTTCTGCGAGTGGTTCTCACTGCGTGTGGATAATAATACGTTAGGTTCACTAAAGCTTAGTGGGGTCTCTGCCGTTTGTAACATGAAGAACTTCTCTTTTGTTCTGGGGTGACTTTTTATATTTATCATTTCTTATGTATATTTGTTTTGTAAGAAAAATAATAAAATGTAAAATTTGAATCTGTTGTTGTTGTTGTTGTTGTTGTTGTTGTTGTTTCTGTTTAATGGCAAAAGGAAACAGGAAATGTTTT
>CADEHL010000787.1:0-24258 GCA_902827135.1 Harpagifer antarcticus
ACTGCACACAACAAAAGAGGAGAAGTGGTTTCATTTGACTCAAGAAGCTTCTTTTGTCTGTCTCTCCACCACAAGAATGCATTGACGGAGCTTCATTTTTTGGCGTGAGCTGACTCTGTGCAACGATTTAAAGGTTGACAAAAGATGTCTGTGTCTTCTTAATGAATGTGGCAACACTGGGAAATATTCTGAAACTGGATCTGTTCATTAGTATAAATCCCAGTGATATCGATTCGCAACAGGAACTGGCGGGACAGGATTTAGGACTCTTGTCAGATCACTAGCAGCGTTGCCGGATGACATCAGGCAATCCTCTATTCAGCATTGTTCTTGGGATGTAGAGGGAAACTGGTGGGAGTGGTGTACACATGCAAATAGAAACATCCTCAGACCATGCGGCTGCTATTGTCTTTCCCCGTCCCTTTCGGTCTCGAACCAGACTGGAGAAATGGCTTCTAGTAGGCAACAATACTGTGGCTGATCACTTTGCACTCACTCCAGCCTTCAAATGTTGCAGCCGGGGCGACATGGCAGGAGTAATACAGTTACTATGCAATTACAGTGTCAGCACATTGTTGTTATTTTTAAACCCTACGTATGATGCTGAAACTGTTTCTAAATTAGATTTCAGAGGGAAATGTAATGTTATCTCAACTCCATTTTATTTCTCCAACAGCAATTAAGTACTTACTCTTTCAGATCAAGAATTTAAATAATTTATGAAGAATAACTATGTATTGTAACAGAGTTACTATTTGTCCAGAATCACGATCTAAAGAACTGAAGCAATGACGCAAATCACAAGGGAAAATAAGTCCATTGGTAATACAGAAGTTTCTGTTTTTGTGTGGTTTATTTACCCTAAGGAAGCAAACAAAGAACAAATAAATCATGGCTCCTCCTGTCTCTCTTGCTCTGAAAAAATATATATAGACTCTCAAAGGTCTAAGGCTGGTCATATACCTGCCTCAAGTCTAGCTAAACTAAAAACAATAACATGATAATAATGTCTAATGAAGAACAACCGGAAATAAATCCAACAGTCAAAACAATCTGAAAGAAGCCAGTTTGTATAATAATTAATGTTCTTTTAGTTTGACATACATTGAAGTACTGCAAATGTTACTTAAGTAAAGGATCAAAGTATCTAACCCCTCATTAAATGTATTTGCTTTTTGTCCCTTTTTTATTTTATATTATTGAATATATTTGGTTTCCACAAAGATTCTCGTGCAGCATACTGTAAGAACATCTCACTCTCATCCCATTCAAACGCAGATTGACTACTCCAGAACCACGGCTGTGTGGGCAACATAATAGCAGCTTGTTAAATAATTAATGTAGAACAGAACAGCAGCAGAAAGCGGCCTGCAGGACGGTTAGAGGAGACTTGCCTGCTTTGAGCTCTCTTTACAAGGATGCTCATTCATTGGTCACTGGAGTATGCCACAGAGAGGATATCTGTGTGTGTCCGGGTCTTTTCTAGTCTCACGAGGTTTCACAGTATAAAAAAAAACACACACACACACACACACACACACACACACACACACACACACACACACGACGCGCAAACATTCACAAAACACAATCAGAGAAAAAGAAATGACTTGGTATTCATTGAGGCAAATCACAAGACCTGCTGGTTGAGAGCATGATTCCCCTCGGGGTTAAACTTTGTAAGGTCAATTTCATTTGGGCATATTCTCAAATGTTTATGCCAAGTCGGACACATTACAAACATAACTGGATACCTGACAAACGTTCTCATAACAACCACCCTGAAAATGCCAGCTTACCTTCCCAGTGTCCTTTGAGGGACACTAGTCTCAGACTTGCCTTCTCACACTGCAAACATCCACACTCCTCTCTCAGCGAGCTGCAAGAATCTCCTTCCTTCCTTCCTTCCTTCCTTCCTTCCTTCCTTCCTTCCTTCCTTCCTTCCTTCCTTCCTTCCTTCCTTCCTTCCTTCCTTCCTTCCTTCCTTCCTTCCTTCCTTCCTTCCTTCCTTCCTTCCCTTTCAAATCCAAGCAGCCAGTCTGTGTCTGATTCTCTCATGTTTTTCCTCCCCACTCCCCTTTAAACTCTCTCATCTCCTCCTACTGGTACTGATAGCTGCAGGGCTAGCACTCCCCCTTCCCTGCTCTTACCCTTCTCTCCCATCCTGCCACTCAGTCAGCCCTCTGTCTCTGTCTCTTTTAAAGTTCAGGCTCCAGCCCAGCCAGAAGTAGCTATTCAGCCTCTCTCCTCTCCTCCCACCGCCTCTATGGAATCACAAGGCCTTTCTAAGCTGATTTGCTCAAACTCCCAGCTGTTTTCAGTCCTCTCTTCATCCTCCCCTCTTATAATCTCTTATCTCTACTCTCATCCTTCCGTCCTCAGGAAACCTGCCAAGGTTTTGTAACGACAGGTGGACACCAGAAAGAATGACAGCAACTGTGGCTCTTGTTAGCAACTACATCACTGCCAAAAACAGGGTGATTACATTTAGTTATAGTACAATGAAACAAAGACCTTCACACTCTCGCTTATAACAAAAAGTTGAAACATTAATAAAGAAGGAATGTGGAAAACATATTTTCAATAAGAAATTGTACAATATACAGTTGTCTCAAAGCTGAAATAAAATGTCATCACATTCTCAGTGTCTGCATACAGTGGCTTACTGTACATTAGCTATATTCAGAAATGTAATGTCTTGTCTTTGAAGTTTTTTTCTTCTTTTTTGTGTCATTTAATGGAACATTTGTATTTTGATTCCACATTTGGCTCTAAGTGAGAAAAAAAGGCAGATTTCTTACACTTCATCCAATAAAACATGGCTGGGGTTTCATTTTTTCTTATACATTATAACTAGTTGTTCCTGCTCTTACAAAAGTATCCAAAAAACAAACAAATAAAGCGTTTCTTTAAATATATGAACATAAGAGCTGTGTGTGAATTAATTTTAATGTATTTATGGTTAGTTTGACCATCAGTGTTCATTTATATTTAAATAAATGACTCCAATACAATAACTACATTTTATCTATGAAAAAGAAACACTGAGCTTCTTTGCCAGGAATATGTGAGATTTTTAAGGACAACATATTATCAGGGAGCCTGTACTAAACTTGAGTTTTAAATCCATTCATATGTACAGTATATTTACAGATTAAATTGAGGCAGAGATCATTCTATGAGTAACTCCAGCTCCTAAATCACAGCTTTTTCCTCAACAGAAATGCCCTGAAGAATCTGCTCTTCCCTGCTTACTATTTCTGAAACGACCAGATCGATTCACTGAGGCAACTGCAGCAGGTGTTGTAGTGAAAATTGCCTCCCCTGATGTTTGTCTGTGTGAAAATGGGTGGAGGCCTGCAGGTTCACTATGAAAGGGGTTTGCCTTGGCCTCTTGGCTCGGTGTGTTGTGTGTCTCTGTGTGTAGCATGCTAGTCTTTATGATGTGGTGTACATGTGAGTCTGTTTATGTGCCTGAGTCCATGTCTGACCATGTGTTGTCTGTTTGCAGCAGTATACATTTACTGTGGTGTTCATGGCTGCCAGGCAGACCACTCCAGAGACCAGAGTGTGTTTATTGAGCTTTTTTTTGTCTTGCTTCAAGCCACTGCTGCTGCTCTGTGCACACTCAATCCTCCCCTTTGAGGTTTAAACCCTCTTTCCGATATCCTAAAGGCAACAAATGTGTTACGATCTGTGTTGTGTTTTGTATTGTCTTTTTCTGTCTTTGGTTTCCTGTTTTATTTTGTAAAAGTGTTCACCTCCTGTTTTGCCTGTTGGTTTCTGTCTGTTTTCCCTCCCTGATTTCCCGATTGTGTTCACCTGTTGCCCCTGTGTTTTCTCCTCCCTCCTCACCTGTCTCTTGTTTGTTTGATTAGTCATGTGTGCATTTAGGTTCTGTGTCTTTGTTAGTTCCTTGTTGTAGTTGGACGTTGTTCACGGGGTGAGAGTTCTGTTTTGTCTCTTTATAGCCTTGAAATAAAGGTGATTTTTCGGAGAAATCTGCGTTTGGGTCCTGCCTGCTTCGCTCATCCCTGACAGAAGGAACTAACCAAATATGGGCCCAGCAGATTCTTTTGAGCAGGAATTATTGGATTTTTCCTTTTTTTTGGCTAACTGCTCTGATCGATGGAGGGGAGCTTCCGGGGTTCAGCAGCGAGAGGCAGCTCTGGCAGAGGCGCGCCAGATTGCTACGGAGAAGTCAACCCTTGCTTCGGCCGCAGCAGCCATGGTTCCAACCCCAGTACAGGCCCCAGCAGCCATGGTTTCGGCCCCAGTACAGGCCCCAGCAGCCATGGTTCCAGCCCCAGTTCTGGCCCCAGCAGCCATGGTTCCAGCCCCAGTTCTGGCCCCAGCAGCCATGGTTCCGGCTCCAGTACAGGCCCCAGCAGCCATGGTTCCAGCCCCAGTACAGGCCCCAGCAGCCATGGTTTCAGCCCCAGTTCTGGCCCCAGCAGCCATGGTTCCAGCCTCAGTCCTGGCCCCAGCAGCCATGGTTTCGACTCCAGCCCCTCGTCTCCGGCCGACGCCAGCTCCCCGTGTCCTGTCGGCGTACCGGCCGACGCCAGCTCCCCGTGTCCTGTCGGCGTACCGGCCGACGCCAGCTCCCCGTGTTCTGTTGGCGAACCAACCGTCTCAAGTCTCCTCTCAAGTTCCTTCTCAAGTCCCCTCTCAAGCCACATCTCCAGCTCCCTCTCGAGTCATCTCTCAAGTCACCCCTCGAGTTTCCTCTCGAGTCCGCTCTCAAGTCACCCCTCGAGTTTCCTCTCGAGTCCGCTCTCAAGTCACCCCTCCAGTTCCCTCTCGAGTCCCCTATCAAGTCCCCTCTCGAGTCATCTCTCAAGTCCCCTCTCGAGTCATCTCTCAAGTCTCCTCTCCAGTTCCCTCTCAAGTCACCTCTCGAGTCCGCTCTCAAGTCACCCCTCGAGTCCCCTCTCAAGTCACCCCTCGAGTCCCCTCTCGAGTTCCATTTCTAGTCCCTTCTCGAGTCCCTCCTCTAGTCACCTCTAGTCCCTCCTCTGGTCCCTTCCCAAGTCCCTCCTCTGGTCCCTTCCTGAGTCCCTTCTCTAGTCCCTTCTCAAGTTCCATCTTGAGTCCCCTCTCCAGTTCCCTACTCCTCTGCCGGGGGTCCTGCCAATCCTATGTCCGTGCCGTTGGAGGTTCCGCTGGAGGTCCTGCCAACCCTATGTCCTGTGCCGTTGGAGGTTCCGCAGCGGGTCCTGCCAACTCTATGTCCTGTCCCGTTGGGGGTCCCGCCGACGACTCTTCTGCCGGGGGTCCTGCCAACCCTATGTCCTGTCCCGTTGGGGGTCCCGTCGACTACTCTCCAGCCGGGGGTCCTGCCAACCCTATGTCCTGTGCCGTTGGAGGTTCCGCTGGGGGTCCTGCCAACTCTATGTCCTGTCCCGTTGGGGGTCCCGCCGACTACTCTCCTGCCGGGGGTTCTGCCAACCCTGTGTCCTGTCCCGTTGGGGGTCCCGCCGACAACTCTTCTGCCAGGGGTCCTGCCAATCCCATGTCTTGTTTCCGTTGGAGGTCCTGCCGTCACCTGTCTCGCTGGGGGTCCTGCCAACTCCTGGTCCTCTTCCATGGGGGTTCCTGCCGAAGCCTGTCCCACCGGCTCCGGTTCCTGTTCTGCCGACACCGGTTCCTGCCCGGCCTCCGGAGCTGTCTGGTCTTCGCCCTCGTGCCCGGCCCCCTGAGAGCCGCGGTCTTCGCCCTCGGGCCCGGCCCCCTTACTCTTCCTTGGATTCTGCCTTGCCCCCGGGCCGTCCGCCCGAGTCCCCCTTTTTGAACTCTGCCTTGTCCCCGGGCCGTCCGCCCGAGCCCCCATCCTTGAACTCTGCCTTGCCCCCGGGCCGTCCGCCCGAGACCCCTTCCGGGTCCTCCGATGTGCCCCTGGGCTGTCAGCCCAAACCCGTCCTCCAGACCCCCTCCACCCACCCTGTTGGCCCTAGTTTTGTGTTTCTGTTAGTCTTTGTTAGTTCCTTGTTGTAGTTGGACGTTGTTCACGGGGTGAGAGTTCTGTTTTGTCTCTTTATAGCCTTGAAATAAAGGTGATTTTTCTGAGAAATCTGCGTTTGGGTCCTGCCTGCTTCGCTCATCCCTGACAAAATGGTTGTGTCTCAGTTACAAAAATCACCAAAATATGAAACTTATTGTTGAACAGCAACAAACAACAATACAAAATACTTTGCTTTGCTTCTCCATCATCCCAGCTGCAGTCCAACATCCATTTTCTTCTCAAACTATAATTAGTCAATGGCAGCATACTGGCTCATTACAACCAATAAAAGGCCATTCAAACTCCACCAAATCAAATCAATGGCTTAGATTATTCTAATCAAGAGTTTCTCAATGTTGGTGCCAAATAAGGAAGTAGAGCTATTTGAGCTCGTACTCAATAGATACAAAAGGGAAATCTGCAGGGCGGCTGTATGTCTTGTCACTCAGACATGGTGAAGTCCTGTCAAGCCACCATGTCATGTTCTGTCCTTTCCTCCTTTCCCTTGGCAGCAACACTGTTCAGTCATTTATGATGACTTCCCTTCTCTGCGAGGAGTAAATATCACAAAAAGCGAGACATCCTATAAGCTCTTTTTTCTCTCAGTGTGAAGTGCGATGTTACACAGGAAGTGTCACAGCTTGGCTGAAAGGGCAGGAATATTTTGTACACTGCTATGGCAATGCCTGACGGGACAACAGTGGTTCTAAAATGGCTTTTGTGTGTTGTAAAGCTGCAGATTATTAGAGAAAAGTATTTGCATTTTATCAGCTCACAGTCAACAGCAATCAATGGTCTGCAATACTTGGAAATTCTCATAGAAGCTGATTTTTTTCTTCTTTTCGCTCACAAACGAATGATTCTTCAACTTTAATAAAATCACCAAAATACCAGGTGTGATGTATTCTGAATTATGTTAAGTATGGAAAGTAGCTACAAGAAACCAACTGCAATTGTCTAGAAATACTTGCTGGAACAGAGGCTCGACGTGACATCATGACTCTCTATAAGCAAGGCATTAAGCAAATCAAGTTCAAGTCTCCATTTGGCAAAAGAGACTGGCAGCTGTTAAGTCATATGAAAAATATGAGCAAAAAAACAACCTAAACAGATGAAAGCCATGCATCCTACGTTTGCTTACAACCTCATATACAGTACACACAAAAGTGGTCAAAAGGCGCAGCTAACTCTGCAGGCCATAGCAGCAAATGGCAAATGGAATAAAGTACAGTGGAGAATAGATTTAACACACCTGCTCCAGCAGACCAAAGTGAATCCATCTGGATTTTTGTCTGTTTTTCCAGATGGCCAGTTCAGGAATGTTGGCAAGGTAATCTTTTATTCAATAGTGAGGAAGATATTTTAAGTGCTTCATTTGGTCATTCAATAATAAAACAGTAAATTAGCTGTACTGAAAGATTGTCGCTGATGTGTAGTTGTCATAATGTCAAAGTACATTTAGCCCCATTTGTGACCTTAGCAGACCATATGTCGATCTATCTGTCAGACATTCATGATCCCCAGAGGATGAATCCCACTGACTTTAGAGTCCTCCTGGCATTTATGGTTCAGAGTAAAGCATCTTGACAACTACTAAATGAATTTCTACAGACATTCAAAGTTCCTATGGGAAGAAATTGTAATGTTTTTAAACAACTTTACCAACCGATCCTCAGACTTTTTATCCAGCTTCATGATCAGGTCAAATATTAAACAAAGGACATTTCGCATCAGCTATATTTTGTGTTCAGTGCTAAATAGTAAACATGCTAAACCAGTATGCATAACATTGCACCTGCTAAAAATCAGCTTGGTAAAGGGGACCTATCATGCAAAATGCACTTTGTGATGTCTTTTATACATCAATATGTGTCCCCGGTGCGTCGGGGAACTCACACAGCGTCAGAAAATAAAACCCTCTCTCTTTTCCTCCGTACCCAAATCTTTTAAAAACGGGGCGCAACGAGCGGATACAGTTTCAGTTAGATTTTATTTCGCCAGTCAACATGTCCGTTAAAGTTTAAATCTTCCGGACAAAATTAGAAAAGTGCCGGTCAGAGGTCTTCTTTGTTATTTATTGAGCTTTAAAACAAATGAATAACGACTCGATATAATAATATAAGAATAATACACGGAGCCTCTCTTTTCCTTCCCCTCTTCTGAGAGCCCAGCAGCTGAACTCTGAGCACGCCCCCCTCTCCTGCAGATATATTCAAATATAGCATAATAGGTCCACTTTAAATTGCAATTTTGAGCATTTTAGCTTGCTGATGCTAACATGGCTGCAGTCTTGATATACAGACTATGTCAGCCACTGCTTCAATGTACCATAGCTAGTGTAGTGAAGTGTGGAAGATTGGAATGAAGCGATTGCTGTAGTGTAGGTGTTACATTGTGTGTCAGTTTGCTCGAAAGATAGTGGTGGTCTTTGCACCATAGATAGTTGGATGGTGTAACAGCAGCCAGTGCGGTTTGAGTTTTGGAGTGTGTTCATGATGATACGGTATTACTAGACGATAATAACAGGAGAAACAGGAGCTCAGCTAATTGCTGCTCTTACGCCTTAAGCAATCCCCATTAAGTAGCGGTAATGGTGGCAAAGAGCTCAAGGACAGCAAGCCCAGAAACCAGGGCCGGACTGGGACAATAAGTCAGGCCGGGAATTAAACACCCAGCCTGGCCACTACCAGTTTTCTTTTGTGCCATTTTCCTGGATTTATTTGTCAATATTTACAGCGTTGCTGCCCATAGTGATAGCCCTAAACTTTAAATCTACTACCCCAGAATAAACATATGGACATGGGTTGCTATTTAAAAAAAAGTGCAAATCTATTTAGGAACCTATCCATGTGAACATATTTTAAGTGGAGGTGGACCTCAAATCCTCTAGGGGGGTCCGGGGGCATGCCCCCCCCCCCCCCCGGTAAGATTTTTTTTTTAAATGTTGGTCTTAACTGCATCAATCTGGTGCACTTTGAGGGGGAAATAAAGAGACTACATATGAAACAGAACTGTATACATTTAAATAATCATAAAATCATAAAAACATGGCCATAACCAATAACATACCATATCCAATATGAAAAAACATTGAAACTTGTTTATTTATTTGTTTTTGGTTCATTTATAGTTGTGAGTGTGTCTGGGCTCCTGAACCAGCCTCACCCGTCTCCCCCGTGCTCCTCTTTGAGGCAGCAGCAAAGACTAGTTTCAAGCTCTCAACAAGTTTTTAAAGTTTATCTTACCTTTTTTCACCTAGTTAACTTTTTTTTTTATTATTCATGCGTATTTTACTAATCACTCCCCCCTCAAATGGAAATATGTGTTGACATAAATGGTGACCAAACCGTTTGAGACCCACAAAGAACTTAGACTAAGTGAACTATCTAAACACTCAGAGTCTTTTACCTCACCTGAGCTGTAGTTATCAGTCTCTCAGTCTGACAGCAGAGGACTCTCCCTCCACCTTGTTGACAGCTCATTATATCCGTTAGCGCAGCTAGCTAGCACCAGATGCTAACAACAACAATACACGTAACCGGTGCTCGCGCTTTCTCTCTCGCTCGCGCCACACATACACTCCCGAGCTTGAATGACACACAGAGACCAATCGAGGGCATTAGTATGATCTGTATGAAAGTGGCCATGTCGGCAGGCCACATCATGTAGACAGCCAGTCACCTTCTGTGAGGCAGAGTCAGACCCACATTTGGGCAGCGTTGCGTTCACAATACATACATAAAAAAAGAATCCTCAGACCAGCAGGCCACTTAGCAGGCCAAGCCATCGGGAAACCTCCCGGTCCTCCCGATGGCCAGTCCGGGCCTGCCAGAAACCCAGGTGAAGGGCACTTGTACAGAGTACATGTAGGAGGAGGGGGTGTCCATGAATCCATCCATCACCACAGAATGTATAGGATGTTAAAGACAGGAGTGTTATTATCAAAGTATACAGTAAATATAGATACACAGTATTTGCTAGATATGCTTACAAACAGTAGTCTTTTCGAGAATATTTCATAGTTAAATACAAATGGACAAATTGTTCCCAATTCCACTTTAAAGATCAGTCATCAAAAACAATGTCTAAATTACAAAAAGCCCCTTTGCTTGCCTTTCCTTCTCCCCAAGGAGCTACTGTCAAATGCTTGTTGGAGCATAATGGCGTGAGCTGGGCCTCAAACCCTGAATGGCAGAGGGGGGTTAGTAGAATCAAGGTGAAGGAAAAGCCCAGATGAAAGACAGAACACTAATAGGACAGTGACAGAGGAGAAACAGATTTATATCTGCCTCCCTTTATAGTGAAGCAGAGTCTGCCTAAACGAGTGAATCAGGTATATAAGGTGAAAGAGAAGAGAAGAGAAGAAAAGAGAGAGAGAAAGGGAAGGGGATGACCAAGAAAGAATGATGAATAAAGTAACAAAGAAAAAGGCAGACAGAGAAAAGGAGCAGGGGAGGCTTTTATCAGACAGATTAACTCCCCTCTGTCAGACCACCTGCCTGCAGCACAAACACACACATGAGCACATGTATACGCACACACACAAGTGGTGGACATCAGCAAAAAGAAATTATGGTAAATATAATTTGAATTGTGCTCTATGCATATTCTTGCAAGCTTTTATACAGAAGCAACACTAAAGAAAGTTGATTTATATCATAGTACACAAATCTCATCAGCTCTAAAATCCCTCTGGCAGTGGTTCAAATTGAGAAAGCCAAATGGCACAGAGCCCAAGATGGCGGAGAGGGAAATGAAGGACCACTTTCATCAGATTATTGAAATACATCACTGACGCGAGACCATAGAAGCAGCTCTGTGACATCGTACATTATTTAGTGAGATATGATTTAATATTTATTATCAGATTGCACTCCAAAACTTCAAGGTGATTGCTAATGGAGCACGCCTGTACCTGCAGTCGGATTAATCCTTTGGTCATTTAACCCTGAACCTGAAGAGTGGCATTGTAATTTTTTTTTAACAAGATATCTAAAGTGTGCTAAGGCGTGCTTGTTGTCTGTGGTGTCTTTGGTCTAATCGAGTCCACCAACAAAGCAGCTTCCAAAGGCTTGTGCATACTTTTGGCTTCATGCGATTGAGAATGTGGTTCAATTATTACTACACAATTGTGGATGTCATGCGAGCAAAACATGGTGAAAACAGTCTGTCTAAATAAAAAATCTGGACGGAAATGTTCGGATTTTCAAAGGGAGGTTCTTTGAATAAATTAAAAATCAAGAACCGAAAGAATCGAACTATTCATATCTTAGACTTCACTGTAACTTTTAATGTTTATTTTATTAACATTTATTTTTAATGACTGATTTTAAATGCCATTTTCTTAATGTCTTTCATTTTTAGTTTTTCTTTTAATGTTTCTTTTATTATCTTTTACTGTTTTTAAATGCCTTTGTCTGAATGTCTTTCATTTTTGTAAAGCACCTTGAATTGCCTGGTGCTGAAAGGTGCTATATAAATAAATTTGCCTTGCCTTGTACATGTACAACATTTGAATTTTGTTGCATGCATGCACAGCTTAACCCTGGAAGTTTGCACCTGTGCTTTTCCTACTATGACAAGTCAAAATGTCTCCTGTGAAAAAGGCTTAACGCATTCTAACATTCTAATAAGAAAGCCTTGCCAGAGGATACAATATAGAAAATACTGGGCAGCAATGACTCTCGCTTTTCCAATAACCATCAATCAAACCATTTACCGTTTCAAATATAACTCGCCTCTTATATTTCAAAATCGTCTGATCTTTTTAACATATGTCTGGCTCATTTGTTCACACTTCTGGGAAAAGCTACTTGTTCTTCCAAACTGAGTGGGTGAAAAAACGTTGCAGTTCAGAACCGCAGAGGCGATTCTACCAAACTCTATCGATTACCAGATGGACTGAAGGTCCTAGAAGAGGAAGAGATACCAGCTCTTCTCTCACACAATCTATCCCTTGTATTGTTACGGTGAGTGAAGCAGGCAGGACCCAAATGCAGAAAAAACTGAAAATACTTTCCCGGTGAACACAGTCACAAAACTAGGGGCCACCAGGGTGGGTGGAGGGGGTCAGGAGGACGGGTTTGGACTGACAACCCAGGAGCACAGCGGAGGACCCGGATGGGATCTCGGGCGGACGGCCCGGGGGCAAGGCAGAAGCCGAGAAGGGGGACTCGGGCGGACGGCCCGGGGGCAAGACAGAGTCCAAGGTGGGGGTTATGGAGGGGCGAAGGCCACCGCGGGCGAACTCAGGGGGCCGAGCATGAGGGACCCCCGGCAGGAGAGTAGTCGGCGGGACCTCCAACGGGACTGGACATGGAGCCGGCAGGACCCCCAGCAGAACCTCCATCGGCACAGGACGTAGGGTTGGCAGGACCCCCGGCAGGAGAGTAGTCGGCAGGACCCCCAATGGGACAGGACATATGGTTGGCAGGACCCCCGGCAGGAGAGTAGTCGGCGGGACCTCCAACGGGACTGGACATAGGGTTGGCAGGACCCCCGGCAGGAGAGTAGTCGGCGGGACCTCCAACGGGACTGGACATAGGATTGGCAGGACCCCCGGCAGGAGAGTAGTCGGCGGGACCCCCAACGTGACAGAACATGGAGTTAGCAGGACCCCCAGCAGAACCTCCAACGGCACTTCAGTAGGGACTTGAATAGGGACTTGAGTTGGGACTGGAGAGGGAACTCGAGAGGGGACTAGGGAAGAGACTAGGGAAGGGACAAGGGGGGGGACTAGGGAAGGGACTAGAGAGGGGACTAGGGAAGGGACTAGAGAGGGGACTAGAGAGGAGACTTGGGAAAGGACTTGAGAAAGGAATAGAGAAAGGAATAGAGTGAGGAATAGAGTGGGGACTAGAGAAGGGACTAGAGAAGGGACTTGAGATGGGACCTGAGGAGGGACTATGGCAGCTGGGGCCAGAGCTAGGTCTGGAACCATGGCCGCTGGGGCCGGAACTGGGGCCTGGACCATGGCTGCTGGGGCCAGAACTAGGTCTGGAACCATGGCTACTGGGGCCGGCACCATGGTTGTATGGGCCGGTTCTGGAGCCAGAAACATGGCTGTAAGGTCCGGGTTCTGGAGCCGGAAACATGGCTGTAAGGTCCAGTTCTGGAGCCGGAAACATGGCTGTAAGGTCCGGTTCTGGAGCTGCAACCATGGCTGCTGGGGCACGGGCTGGAATCCTGGCCCTGCGTCTCCTACAGGCCCCTTGGAGACACCGTGGACCTCGACCAGTACAGTAGTCGGATCCCAGGAAAGGGTTAGAGGCTTGAGAAAAGTTTCCAAGACTACTGGTAAAAAGTTGTAGCCACTCAGGCAACAAACTCCTGAGCCAGGGCTTGCGAGCAACCTCCTGGCGTGCCTCCTTCAAAGCAGCCACTCTATCCCGTATAGATGAGGCGTCATCCCACGTATATAAAAAATGTACTCCAGAGAGCACACAAGACGGTCCGCCTGTAGCATCAAAAAAGCTGAATCCGCTGGGTCCATCCTGGTTGGTTCGTTCTGTTACGGTGAGTGAAGCAGGCAGGACCCAAATGCAGAAAAAACTGAAAATACCTTTATTTCAAGGATATGGCACACGGACAATCAGAACACTCCCCGGTGAACACAGTCACAGACAAACGACGAACCAACACTGAACACAGGAAGAGACAAGACTAACTACAGGGAGGGGTAATCACAAGACGAGAAACAGCCGGGCAGGGGAGGAGAAACACAAGGGCCACAGGTGAACACAATCAGACAACTAGACACACCAGGGAAACTAACGACAGGAGGAAAAACACAGGGAAAAGGACCAGACAATATACCAAGAGGAAAACATGACAGGGAGAACAGCAAAGCACCCAAAACAAGACATACAAAATGTGACATGACACAATAATCGTAACACGTATCTCTTCTCTTTCAACTGTGTCCTCTCACTATCTCTTTTTTCTCACTCTGTCTCTGTTCGCAAGATTGGAAGATGGCGTGAAAAAGGAAACCTAAACAGAGAACGTGGCCAAGCCGGGTGCCAGACCATCTGCCTGCCTGAAGAAATTCACCTTCAGAGGAGCAGTAATGAGTAAATCTCAGGATTGATCTGCTTTAAGATTTCTTCACCGAAAATTATTAATTTAGCCAGTCCTTTCTGTAGTAGTTGAGATATCTTGCTATAGAACACAAGTATTTACCGACTGACAGAAGGTGCAGATGCCGGAAACCGGTAGTACAGGATATTATAGAGCCATTTGTTGGATACAGATACAGAGGGCAATGAGATAACGAATGTCCTTCTACAGGAAACTGGTACGTCAATATCATATTAGAGGATCAGGTCAGTTCTCTGTAATCTCTTTACAGTTAATTACAATTGAATGGAATAGTTGAATCACTTCGACGGTGGGTTAAAGATCCTGACAATATTAAGAGGGCTAGTTGGGCCAAAATATTTTTCTCCTTGTTGGATCTTCAACACAAATGAATGATGTCACATGGCATGTCACAATGTATTATCATTGACAGGATACAAAGAGGGCAAATATGAGAGAGACAAACAGATTCTTACACCTTTGCCAGCTTTAAAGTGGGGGCAGGGAAACTCCAGATGTTCCTGTTTATTCAGGGGGGAGGTCATGAGCAAAGAGATTCTAATGGGTGTTTCTACCACAGTAAGCAGGTTTAACCACAGAATAGTGTTACAAGTCAAACTGGTGTAGATCATTATAGGCTTGCTGATGAAGGAGATTGTGCTTGTCACCTCCCTGTGGTTAAATCTACTTTATTGCATTTCATTTTGATTTTTCTGTTTCATTAAAGAAAGAAAGGCACACCTACTCTGCACCTACAGTACACAGACACACACAGCAAGACCGAAAGAAACAGACAGTAATAGCCTTTGCACACACCATGTTAAGCCACATTTGAAATGACAGTATTCCCATATGTGGGTGAAGGTTAATGTGTTGTGAATTTGACCTATTTCATAGAAGCCACTTTGTTGATGAGATCACATGGAGAATACTGAACTAGAACGCTGCTGTCATTCTACATCACGTGCTTCCATATGCTTATTATATTTGTTTCCATTTGGTTTATCATATAGTTTATATAAGGGCATGCCACTCACATGGCAGAACATTGTTTGGCTTGCTAGCAATGAGAGGGGTATCTATCATATGGTCAGTCATGCACAGCTTTCCAGTCTGTTGCATTGATTTGTTTATTGCCAGCCTGTCAATTGGGCCTCTGCAGCACAGTAGACCTACGTGTCCCAGTTTAAAAGGCAGCTGTGAAACACAGGCCTCATTTCACTGTACTATATGGAGACAAATATTTAATTCTGGCTGTTATTCCAACAGGGATTCTTTATTGGCACAATCTACTCCCTGCTGGATCTGCTCACATTCTGAGTAGTATTGTTTAATAATAATGGCTCAGTAATGAAACATATTTAGAGTACACATTTATTAGATATATTTAAAGCTGTTCTATGCAGTACATTGTTGATGTATTCCTCTGATGACTTGTCATATTGTCCTTGAAAATAAAAGTATGTTTGAGTAATGCCATAGGTGCAAAAAGTGAAATTGAACAGAAATATTTAGTATTAAGCAAGCAGTAATGCCAACTTCACCTAGCAAATGTATTTCATTCCTCTAGAGCAGGGGTTCCCCCCCCCCCCCCCCCACACACACACACACACACAAGGGGGGGGGGGGGGGAGCAGCGGTAATTAAAGTTTAAAAGTCTCAAAAATGCTTCAACTACTGTCACAAACTGGATGAATGTGAAGTATTTTGTTAAAAGAGGATGAAAGCGTAATTAAGGAGCACTATTGGAGTGACTTTGATTTGATGGTTATTGGACTCAGGATTAATTCATTTGGATTCCCGCTGTATGAAGAAATTAAAGGACGGCGCAAGTGGAAACAATTCACAAAGGGATTAAACTGTTTAAAACACATGCTCAAAGTAAGCCGGATTTTGCCGATGTGTTTATGTGGATTCAAAAGTCGTAAATAATCTATAAAATGGAGGAGACCGATCTGATCGGAGCAACTGGGACAAATAATCCAACTGAAACCGGCATGGACAATGACTATGTTTTAAAAATGCGCTTATCCAGAAAAGCCTGGTTTGGATACGTTACGGGCAGAAGAAACATTTCTATTAAAGAAAGAATTGTACATTTCTGTCTTTTTATGACTTTATTAGCTACTAACTTGAATTTTTATTCAAATTAATTAATCAATTATTTTTTACATTTTATTGTAATGTAGAGACAAGGCTTATAGTGACAATCATGTATTGCATTACAATTATATGTACAAAATATATATATATATGATATTTGGCCTCAAACCATCTGAGGCCTGGTGCCCCCCCTGCGATCCCCAGGTTGGGAACCACTGCTCTAGAGCACTTGAAGATAAAGGAGGACCATTAAACAATTACATTTGCACCACACAGGGACTTGCTGTACTTCTTTCATGCAGGCGTTCCTTTGCTGCTAGCCTCAGCACCTTTCCACTGAAAAACCTAAACAGCTTTTTTCCCCTGACAATGTGGAATAATGTGTCTTTTAGCCTTTATCCCCTTACACTCAGAGGAGTTCCCAGCTCCCATTCTTCATTGTCAGGAGCATTGCCAGGCTACAGTCCTTACTTTGTGGGACACAAGAATGCAAGAATGCAGATTAACAGGAAAAGGACTAAAATACCTGGCCTGCAGTTTTTTCAATGATTCTTCATAATTTAAAATGACCTTACCCGTCAACATAATTTGGTCTTCTAACAGTTGAGTGGGAAACATTCTGTGAGCCTGGTCATTGAATCAGTTTATATTAATAAACTCAGCAGAGCTCTTCTGTTGACACCATCTCCCCCAGATCCCATTGCCTCAGTAAGATGCACTCACCAACTAATAGCAATCACTAGAGCCAGACGAGCACTGTCTTACCATCTTTCTGCTTATGAACACTGACAATACAGCAGAGGTAAGACCCACGTCTTTCCCCTGCACCACCTGGCATCTGATCTCTCCGGAAGTCAATTAAAATCAAACAAGCCTGATTGCATTTGCCAAACTAATTTAAACAAACTGCTGACACACCAGGCTTTATCAGTGGCTCAGCGCTGACACTTTCACCATACTGTAGCCTGTATAAGAGGCTTATGTATTTATGGTTCAAGTGATCTCCTCATGGCTTCATGAGTTAGTTCAGGACAGTGAACCACCATGACCAACTACCCTTTAAATTACATTTATTTGCTTTTTGTGGATCTTATTTTTAGCAGCAATGAACAGATCATAGCACAGATTTTTGAGAAGTTAATAAAATATGTTTCTGGAAAATATTAAATATGTTAGATATAAAGGAGAGAGAATAGTCGAGATATTTAGTCAGAAAGAAAAAAACAAGGAAAGGCAAATGGAATAAATGAAGTATTTTGTGCTGAAGAGAGACACATATCTATATTTACACTGCTATTAGTGCCCATAGGCGAAACAGAGCTGAATGTGACCCTGATGAACTCCTGGAGAATGTCTGTCTGTGTGTGTTTGTGAGAATGTGGGTGGTGGTACCATCCATCGTGGATGTGCTCTCTCTGGTCGCCCCACTCCCCACTCATTGCTCTCTTATGTTCTCAGCACTTTGGCTCGACCAAAAATCGTTTATAAATGTGCTATATAAATAAAACTTGATTTGATTTGATTGATTCGATTTATGTTCAATCAACTCTCAAACACCTAACTCAGTGTAGAACACACAGTACTTCCGCCTATAGTATAATGCATACAAAGATACATTATGAATGTTTGAATGTGTCTCTTGTTTGATCATGTAGTTTAAGATATCACAGTTCCTTGTCCCTGACGACCATACCGCGTATGAGAAATAAACAAATCACAAAACATTCGGCGGCGGCATCGATGATAGAACATACCTCGAATGTGAGTTGACATTGGACTAGCATGCAATAAATTACAAATGCAGTGCAGTACATCCTACAGTTCTGGTATTGTCAGCCTCATGCCTGGAAATGTGATGTGGGATAAAATTACGTAAGTAGATTCCACAACACCTCATCAAACTTCCCAACCAGGCAACGACTGTTTCAGTAAGAAATGGACCACCCTGGTTCTCACTGCAGTGGCACTGCATTTGCCAGCATAGTAAACATGTACTGACCACTGCAGCTTCACCAGTGCAATAGTTACACTCACAAGAAATGTAAAGTGAATTACTTTCTCAGTGCCTAGGTTTACTAAACTTAATAATTTGATCTAGAAGCCTCTGTATATTTATTGATTTCATTTTCTTATTCATTATTAAAAGGATTGGTTTCTGGGCATGATTCAATATTTTTATGACGTGCTATGGCCAGTTATAATACATTTGTACTTAAAGTAAGAGAACTAGTAACACCACTAAATCAGTCCGGTAATAAAGAATGAGAAGAAAAAAAACACGCTGACTGGACTTTAAGAAGCTGACAAGGGGTGTTGGTGTTTGTTCTATTAAGTCTATCCTCATTGATATGAACAGGATGTGCCAAATAATAGAAATAACTGTCAGTACATTGAGTTTAGTGATCAAACTAAGATCCTTACAGCTGCTGAAAGGCATTCCGTCTGTTTCAATACGCCAATCCAGAGACTATATGACAAGAAAGCCTCTTGTGTCACTATAATCTGTTGAAATGGCAGCAAAAGTTTAAGGGTGAACAAAAGAGAGAGAGACAAAGATAGAAAAAAGAGACAAAGACGGACAAAAACGACTTAAGTAGGCGACATTTACAAAGGTAGAAAAGAGACAGGAACAAATTTGAGATCATTTTGGAAAAAATACATTTAAGGAAGGATTGCCCGGGGAGAGGATAGAAAAGTGTTCAAAACCATCTAGGAGTGATCAACGCAGCAAATTATTGAAAACATTATTGAAGCTTACAACCAGTTTCTTCACGTGTTAAAACCAAAGCGTCTTTGGAATCTTATTCATATTTAATATTGAACACCAGAATATGAGCATCTCAGGGTGAACAACATGTTTACACACTATCTCCTCACACAATCATACTGTACATACTTGCTGTTACTGTCTCGATTAACTTATTTCTTTGCCCCAGGCCCAAAAAAGGGTAGCACATCCTATATCCTCGTTACACACAAACCCAATCTCAGTTGGAGGGGAAAGGGATGCTGGTAATGGTAATGCTCCACTGGATCTTTATTTCCACTGGAGGATATTCACAAATAATTTCACAATATTTCCTTCTCTTTTATTTAAGCAAGCTCCCAATGGAATCCAAAAATGAACACTTGTATCCAACAAAAGCCATAACAAAGCTGTACGCTGTGCATTTTCGCAATAAATGTAATTCATTCTTTGCAGAGAAAGTCAACTAGTATATAAGTCATGACATACGTGAATGTGTTTGCGGTAGAGGAAAGATGTATGCAGTGACAAAATGAAAGAAGAGTCTCCTAAACGTTTTAAATAATACAACAGGCTTTTATACCGATTTGGAAAGTACAGTTTTTGGAGACTGTCTCACACACACATACACACACACACACACACACACACACACACACACACACACACACACACACACACACACACACACACACACACACACACACACACACACACACACACACACACACACACACACACACACACACACACACACACCCCACACACACACACACACACACACACACACACACACACACACACACACACACACACCACACACACACACACACACACACACACACACACACTCACTAGCTCATACAGACACACACAGCAGGGTAAGGAAGCTTTCTGACAGGCAATGAGCTCATGAGATCTGAATGTCTTCCTGTGGTGAATGCTTTTTTGTGGCTTTCTCACAACGACGTCCCTTTTTTCCTCCTTTTTCTCACACTTTTTGTCTGCTCCCAATCTTTACACAGACACAACTTGCTCTCCGTTCATGTTTATTCTTTTATCTGCTTCATTTAGTGTGAGGATAAAAAAGAAAAAGCTGAATTCTGGGTTTAGGCTTCTTAATCTGCTAAACTGTTGGGTATTTTCCTGCTTCAAGAATAGCAGGTTTTGGGTTGCTAGGTTGTGGATCTAGCTCTCAGTTTAATGTGTCTGTCTGTGTGCCAGTGTGTGAGAGAGCGTGCGGGTAAACATTAAGCTTGACAAATGGCCAGTGGTTTAAATCAGACTCAATTAAGATGTATGTAAAGAATTCAAGACAGTTTGAGTGTGAAAGTGCTTGTATTTGTCTGCATGAATGTAGAACTACAGCAAATGTCTATTTTTCCTTTTTGATTGGAAAAATAAATCATTATAAATGCATCTGGTCACTAAGATTTGTCAGAGCATTCATGTCTCTAAACATTTCTTGAATCATGTAATGCTCAAAGAGTCTTAATAGCCTTACAGTTAACAGCAGAAGCTGTACCATAAACACTGCAAATGGCTTTCAGACGTCTTTCCAACCACATGTGTGTGCCTGACATCAGAGCAGAGAGGGCCTCCGTCATAATTGGGGTGTTGGCAGATATTTAATTGCAAACACACTCAACACAGCTGGAATGCTACTTTGAATTATATAGAATTCACGTCAGCATGGTTCAATATAAAGTTTCTGATAGGGACAAACAAGAGTGTACATGTGTGTGTTCTTGTGCTTTTATCTATGCAGGGGCTGAGTTTAAGACCCACATAGTCAAGACATCAATACACTTTAAAAGTACTGCAATAGACAAAAGAGCACATTTGTGGCTCTCTTGTATAGAAAAGCAGCAGTAGGTAGTTTTGATAAAAAGCCACAAAGCCAAAAAACAACAAAATAACTGGTTTTGACATCAGCAGGTCTTTGACAGGGTTCAAATTAAGAGACCGTATTAAGCATTAATTTAGGGGAGCGTCATAGTTGAGTAAAATTATTCACAAAATCCTATTTGAGGGCCAGGCTTTTAGTTGAAAGGTTAAAGTTTAAATAGGATTAGGGCGAGGTTAGGGTTGCAGTGCAGATGGTTAAGGTTAGAGTTATGAGCCAGAAAATGAATAAAATCAAAAAGGGTCTTTCAAGTATAGTAACACACACATAACTAAGTGTGTGTGGCTGTGTCCTCTGGGAACAGACATTCATTTATCACCACACGGACTCCCTTTAGAGCTTTTCTGCTGGTGTCTAAAAGGAACAAAAAGATTTACTCCAAAGGCCAGTGCTCCCCCTCCTCATCTCGGTCACTCCTCTCCTCCCTCAACGTCCCCTCTCCTCCTCCCCACCCCCCTCACCAGCACCCTGCTCTTTCTGTTGTAGCCAACCAAAATCTACTGGACCATTTCAGGAGTTGCATTACAGCTTTCTATTAAAAAGGGTTATTTAAAAGAAAAGTGCATGTGAAGCTGACAATTGAGCGGCCCGACCAAGCAAGGAGGCAGAGGCAGAACGTCCAAAAATATAACCCGGTGTGAGCATTTATTAAACTTGAGCACAGGACACAGCCTCAATCTTGCTGTACCCGTGAGCACAGTCACCAGCCACAAGGATCTCACACACCTCTTTCTCAAACAGAAAAACTCCAGAGCCTAAATACACACACTAATCAATCAACAAGGCACAGGTGAGGGGGGAGGAGACAACAAAGGGCACCAGGTGAACACAATCAACTACAATGAAGTTATACAACCCATAACGGAGGTCAAGATCTATGGGCCCAGAGATCACCTCCGTGACAGTCCAAATGATCTGTTTAACCTTTTCCTATAGCAGCAGCTTGCCGCATAACGGCTTTATGGCACAGTGGCTGGTCAGAAATGGGTTTGGATATGAAAAAGAGTGCAGTCCTTCTGTTCTTTTATTTCCCAAGGACTCTGGCTGGAGGTCGTTTGGCAGACGGAGGGTTGTGTGACCCCGGCCTTCTGGAGGTCAGTTTCTTGCACATAGAAATCCCACTGTGGCCATTATGCCTCTCCCTTGAGCCCTGTGGACTGAGACCAAACTTAAACTGGCAGCAAGGTAACTCAGGGCAACAATTAATGCTAGGGCTAGCCTCTGTTGCCTGTCTGTGTTGGAGGATACAAATAGTCTTTTATTAAACAAACTGAATACTGCTCAGGGTTTTTACTGTATGGGTTTGCCTTCCTACGTTTAGCTTATGTAATCGAGCAGCTGGCTGCTGCAGGCTTTCATTGAGACCTTTGAGATGAGGTCAAACAGCCTTGAGGAAGGAGGCAAAAAGAATCAGTTTCAGGTCAAAAGATAGCAGATAAACAGGTTTATCCTTTTGCTGATATTACAAGAACTCCAATACTCTGAACCGATTTAGTAGTAGCAATGGAAGTTCTCCACCCACCTACACATAATGTGTCTGCCAACTCACATTTGGGCCTTCCCACCCACGTCCACACTCATCTACGCACAGACATTCACACAATCACAAGGCAAATAAGAACAGAGAGTCCAGATATAGTAATAATAATAATCTTATGCCGTGCCCTGGTGTGCCAGCTGTGTTGGACGTTTTCTGGCACACAGAGCAACATGCTGTATTCAGCACTAAGGATCTCACTCAATTCAATATTCTGGATAAATACTACATTCAATTGAATATTGTGAATATTTTCAGATCACAGTCATGTGTAATGTGTCATTATTTATGCAAAAAAAAAGGCTTATAGTTCCATATCTGCAAAGCAGTTTTCCAATGGAAAATAAAAATAATTGCAAGAACTGCAAAAAGTATTATGTAAGCAAAACGTAATTTGTTTGGTAAATTGTCAAAAAACATATTTCTGACCTTTTTTCATTTATAGGTTAAACTGTTTTTTATTTTTGCACAACCAGCTGTTAAAATTGAGATAGAAAACTAATTTGTGGGGTGTACTGTAGAGCACTAACATGCATACCACGTCACTGTTATATTACTGAGTCACAGGCCTGTGTTAAACGGCATTCCCCTTTCAAACGCTTTCCTTCGTGCCTCTCTGGGATTACTTTTGGAGAAAAACAAATGTGAAAATGCTTTTTTTTAGATTCTCCCTAGGAACTCCTCAGCAGTGTTGAGTACTAGCAGCATTTGGCATAGTAACACACAGTTCATTCCTCTCATAAATCTTCAGTATAACAGCAGAAGTCAGGGAATGCATTACCCTCGGGTAATATATGAATCATATTTTGACTTTCAATCTGACGTATTAAGATATTTGGTAGCAATATCCAGTAAAATCCTCCAGGCCCAAAAAAAGTGATTGCCAGTAGACTAAACGTTAAAAAGCTAAAGAGCTTATGGTCCCGTCTCACAGAGGACTCAGTCCAGTTAGGCCACGAATCAAAGCAAAGGCCATGGATTTAACTCGCAATGACCTATTTTCACTGTCAGCATTTTATCCGAGGACAAAATGGTAGTTTCTGGCTTTGTTTGCAGTTGTTTATCACAGTGTGCATGTTACTAAGACTCATTTTATCTTACAGACATTCTCATGCATTTTGTCAGCTTTGCTACTAAGAATGTAGTTATAGTTTGCAAAGTCAGAAATACAATGTGAAGTTGTGTTATGGGATTAAAGTTTCCAAAGGCCAAGTCTTGTAACATCTCTTGCAGGAAAATCGCTTAAGTGAGATGCATAGCAGCCTAAACAACATTAAATAAAGACTGCATTGGTTGTATGTTTGCTATTTTGCCATAAAGAAATGGACTACATTGTAAATAAGCAATATTTTAAATCTGGTGATGTATAAACTTGTTATCACCAAACTGTTTGTTGATGCAGAATGTTTAGCAACTTATAACATACTTTAAGTATGTCACCTATTTTTTTATTAATCAAGTATGCAGCATATGACGTACCGTTATTTATTATTCTAAGGAGATAATCCAGGAGGCAATACTCCTCCTATAAATGTGCTTATGTGTGTAATGATGAGTTATAGGCCAACATGTACATAATAGCTTTTTCCAAGAGATGTCATCACTGCCATATTTATGTTACAGGTGTAAATATATATGCCACCATTGCAATTAATTGTAAATCCATGCTGTGACACAAAAGGTCATAGGCCATAATGGTGATCTGATACTAAGTAGGCATTGCAGAGACTGTCTCTCCAGAACATTGTGTGTGTGTGTGTGTGTGTGTGTGTGTGTGTGCGCGCTGAGGGATAGAATGCTGTTTAGCCCCGTCAGCAAAGCAGCTCTTGTCCTGTATCAATCCCAAGGTGACTCTCTGCTGTTGGCAGGCAGAGCTCTCTCTC
>CADEHL010000788.1:0-29154 GCA_902827135.1 Harpagifer antarcticus
TCTGATGAAGGTAAACAGCGAAGGCGGTGCTGCACCTCTCAGAGGCGGAGCTACACGTCTCGCTGCCTCCGGGTGCTGCACCTCTCAGAGGCGGAGCTACACGTCCCGCTGCCTCCGGGTGCTGCACCTCTCAGAGGCGGAGCTACACGTCCCGCTGCCTCCGGGTGCTGCACCTCTCAGAGGCGGAGCTACACGTCCCGCTGCCTCCTGGTGCTGCACTTCTCAGAGGCGGAGCTACACGTCCCGCTGCCTCCTGGTGCTGCACCTCTCAGAGGCGGAGCTACACGTCCCGCTGCCTCCGGGTGCTGCACCTCTCAGAGGCGGAGCTACACGTCCCGCTGCCTCCGGGTGCTGCACCTCTCAGAGGCGGAGCTACACGTCCCGCTGCCTCCGGGTGCCTGCAGCCATGTCATGAAGTGAAGGAGGCTTTCCTTCAAACAGCTGCGGGCAGCAGATACCGTGAGGTCCCGGACATGAACTCATAGATCAAGGCAGACTGGTTTACTCTCCTGTCAACCCGGTGCTTAAACATATAGCTCTACCCCCCTGGGCGACATGAGGGACTGAGCTCAGCAAGGCAAGTTTATTTATATAGCACTTTTCAACACAAGGCAATTCAAAGTGCTTTACAAAAAAATGAAAGACATGAAGAAAATGGCATTTAAAATCAGTCATTAAAAAGAAAAGATAATAAAATAAACATATAGCTCTACACCCCTGGGCGACATGTCCTTAAAATGAAGTCTGAGTTTGAAATATATCTCAAATAATGTCTGCTCTGCCATTTCCCCACATCAACCTAACAGTCTGCGATCAAACGGTTGTCTCCTGTGCGCTCCTCTTCCTACTTGGAGCACCGATGACATTCTCGTGCGCTCGAGAGGCTGAGACCGGCTGAGCCGCCGAACCCCTCGGAACATCATAAAAGCCATTTCCAACAGGTTTCTGGTGAAAGATGAACCAGGCTACTGGAGGAAGTAATATGACTGGTATCGGTGCGAACATTAAACACTTTGTTAAAAAAATATTATGATAAAATATTTTTATATATTTATAATTCTGCAAATATTACGATAAACTCACAGCTATTTCGCGGCCCGGCAGTAACACCTCCGCGGCCCTGAGGTGTTAGGGAAGCCAATTTCGGCTGGCCTCCTCTCGCAGCAGAGAGTGCAATCTACTGTTCCACCATAACATCTAGAGGGGCGCTGTTTCACTCTTTGTAAAATACTCAATAGGCGCATTCACACTGCGGTACTTTTCCCACAAAGGTTCATGCGAACTTAGTTCAGTGAACTCTTTTATCGCGTTCACACCAAAAAGAGCCGGTACTAAATATAGCTCTTTTCTCACAAAAGAGCCGCTCGAAAGTCCTGCCTGCTAGAGAGCAGGGACTTTCGAGCGGCTCTTTTGTGAGAAAAGAGCTATATTTCTGATTGGCTGGGCGGATTGCAAACCACGCCCGTAAAACTTCCAAAAAGTTTTGTGAAGCCGCCATTTTATTATCCTCGCATTAGCATTATTAGCATTAGCATTAGCCCAGCGCAGAAACGCAGAGAGACTAACTTATGGCAACACAAAATAAAACATGGGAGCGGTGGAGATGAGGAGGTGTCGGCGTTCTGGCGATTTACTCTGAAGGCTTCAGTAGAAGCTGCTGGGAGTCCCAGCAGCTTCTACTGAAGCCTTCCCCAACTCCGGGGACTTCCGGCCGGGGACTCCGGGGGGCAGTATACGCCGTGAAGCTGTTTGTAGCCTGCCAGTAAACCCAAAGCAGAAGAAGAAGAAGTGAAGTCAGCGGCTTCATTTGCCTAATCCTCCCCCAGGGACTTTTTCCGGTGTGAACGCGATCTGAACTTAGTTCATGAGAACTAAAGAGTTCTCATGAACTAAGTTCGCATGAACCTTTGTGGGAAAAGTACTGCGGTGTGAATGCGCCTAATGAGAATGGGGGAGAGACGGGCCGGCAGCAACACACAGCAAAGAATTTCCGAAACTAAACTAACTTTTTATTTATTTATTAAAATTATAACTACAATCCGAAAAAACAGGGGAAGCCTGGCTTCCTTTGGCCTCCAGGAGAAAACGCCACTGCTGGATACAGTGTTTTTGAATAGAGCTATTGCTCCCTGGTTGTCCTCATGTATCTTCACTGGTACATGTGGGCTGTTACGGTCTACCCCTTTTAATGACTGTACAAGGTACATGCTCTCTTGAGTAGTAGCCGCTAATGCCATGCACTCGGCTTCACAGGTCGATAGCGCCACTGTTGGATGCTTCCTGCTTTTCCAGAATATAACTGGACCATTTTCAGTTAAGCTGAAACAATATCCAGTTGTGCTTCTCCTATCATTTTGATCGGCTGCCCAATCAGCATCACTGTATCCCTCAAGGCTTTCCTCACTTTGTAATGTAGCTCTTGGTCTGTTGTACCCTTTAGGTACCTCAACAGTTGTTTTGCTGCAGCCCAATGTTGTTGTTTTGGTTCTGCTAAGTGTTGTGATAGTTTACTCACAACCCAGCTCAGATCAGGTCTAGTACACGTCATAATGTATATCAAGCTACCTACTATCTCTCTGTATCCTGTTGAATCCATAACTTCACCCTCAGTGTCAAAATGTAACTTTTGCTCGCATGGAGTTGACCTTGGTTTGCACTCTGACATGCCAAACCTCTCTTTTGATCTCCCCCTCACTCTGTGTAAAGTCGATACCTAGGAAGTGTTTAAGTTCACCCAAATCTTTCATTTTAAACTTCCTCTTCAACGTCTCTTTGACATCACTGAGTGAGCCGTTGTTATTGGCCGCTATAAGTAGGTCATCTACCCATATCAACAGAATAACCCGTCTGTAGACACAATGATCAGCATCATTTTGCACAAACCCATTCTCTGTAAGAAGATCATGCAGTAACTTGTTCCAGTTTCGCCCGGATTGCTTCAAACCATACAATGACTTGTTGAGTTTGCACACTAAGTGTTCCCCTGTTTTGGATATTGCCTCAAACGTTACGTGGGTCCACGCCAGCCACTGCAAGGTTGTAGTCACAGGAAAGGAGAAACGGTAGAAGCAGACGACAACAAGTGACGTGTCCTAGTCACCAACGGAAGACGACAACAAGTGACGTGTCCTAGTCACTAACGGGAGACGACAACAAGTGACGTGTCCAAGTCACCACCAGCACCACACTTGCACTACATATACCAAAACACACTAGCGAGTGCCAGCTGAGCGGTTCCATATGCCTCTGGTTCCTCGTTTGTGTTATCGGTGTGCGGAGTCTGACTGTCCGTGTCACAAAATCGGCCGAGGGAATACACACACACACACACACACACACACACACCCCATGGAGCATTCCCACCTCGTGATGAGGGCTCGCCTGGAAAGACGTCAACGCAACCGTGAGCAATGTGGAAAGTGCGGATACGACTTGAGAGCCTGGACAATCATAGAATGGTTCCTCTGCAGACTTGCCATGATAGTTGTGTTAGGACTAGTCCTATATTTTATGTATCCATGGTCAGCACACAGCATGTCAGCCAAAATCGAGGTATCTAAGAGGTACATGGGGAAAGCAGGGCGAACCACATGGGCAGAGGGGCTGGTCAAGACAGGGAGTGGTAACATTACTCTAAGGGATGGGGAAGATAGCACAGTGCAGTTAGACCCGTGCGACGACATGCATTGCCCCGACCCTAAGAAACCACCACAAGGTAAAAAGAGATCTCACGTCCGCTGGAGCTAAATTCGTTGGCGGCCTGTTCCCATGGTGGGGTACAGTAAACAATGCCCATAACATAGATACCTTACACGTTCGGCTAGAGAACCTCACTTACGAGACGACGCAAGGCTTCCAGGCATTGACCCCATTCATAATAGCCTCTAGGAACATGCAGCACCAATTTGCTCTTGACCTTTTGTTCGCCTCAAAGGGTGGCCTGTGTCATGTGATCGGTGACTCATGTTGCACTTACATCCCCGACGCCACCAAGAACATCACGGACACCGTGCTGCATCTTAACAACCTGTTAGCCGACATGAAAGCGGATGACATGTCCAACGCAGGTGGCTGGGACTGGTGGTCCTGGTGGCTGGGACTGGTGGTCCAGCATTGATCAAGTTTGATCAAAAGGGGAGAATGTAGTGGAAATGTTTATTATATCCTTATATGCTTAAACCAAATGCTTCTCAAATCATTGTAAAACACCGATATCATTTCCTGAGATGTGCTGCTTTCTTCTCATACTCTAATGTGGGTTTTTATTCCCAAGCGCTTCAAGGACACAGAGCTGATTTGGCAGACTAGGTTGAGACTCACACAAAGTCACACAAGAACTTCCCTATTCTGAGAACCGTTATGCTAGCTACAGCTCAAGGACAGGGGTCTAATAACAATATGAGACCGTGTGAAGACAGATTTCTGAACTTCCCGCCCTTTCCTGTATCTAAGCTTTGCTATTATATTGTACTGCGCACACTCCTGCAGACTATCCTATACTCTGTGAGACCTGTGACTTTGAATATTCAAATAAATAACCAGAAAGACAACTCTGTTTGTTTCACCATTTATTTGTTTGATCACTCTGACTTGTGTACCTCCACCGTATTGACTGGGTCTAAGATTTCCATGACAACATCTAGAATCTAGCTTCTTCTTATCCTGCTTATACCCGTAGCATTCAGAGCCAAATATTTTCATATTGGACAAGTTGGGTGTTTTGCCAGTAAAAACACGGTATGGTGTCTGCTCCAGACGCTTACAGTAACACCTGTTACGTATCTGTGCTGCTGTCTGTCCAGCATATGTCCATAACTGCTTTGAGAGGTTACTCTCTAATAGCATGCATGGTGACATCTCAAATAAGGTCCTCCAACCTCTCTCAGCAGTACCGTTCTGGTGAGGTGAGTAGGGGGCATTTGTCTCGTGCCTTATCCCTTTCGTCCTAAGTAAAGTTTGAAACTCATGCCCAGTGAATTCAGTGCCGTTGTCAGATCTTATGCACTAATGTGTCCATATGGAGCCGTATCCGCTAGCAATTTTTCAGTAGCTTTTGCTGTATCACTCTTTGCTTTGATGAAGTAGGGAAAAATCATCCCACTATAATCATCAGTAAATGCTATTGCATATCTGTACCCGTCTTTATCTGCTGGTTCTATTGGACCGCATAGGTCTGTATGTACTAGCTCTATACTGTCTTAGCTTTTGCATCTGCCTGCCTGTTTCTGCTTTGAGTACATTTTCCCTGCGTACATGTTTCACAGTTATGGTTAGCCATGTCATGTTTCCCTTTGATCGACATTCCTTTAATCACTTTCTCAAGTTTAGACACATCCTCAAAATTACAATGACCAAGTATTCTATGCCATGTCTGGATGTCATGACAACCATTACAAACATCATCAGTATTTTCATCCTCTACTGTGCTAAGGTAATATAGCCTACCATACACATCCATTTTAAACTTAGTACCATTTTGATGAATCAGCCAATCATCACCGTCCTTGAAGCGGACCTCAGCTCCGCTGGCTGTCGCTGCTTTCACGGAGAAAATGTCCTGTGGAAAAGATGGGATGTAAAGCGCTCGTTTGAGCCTCGTTTTCACTCGCCGTCCCTCGCTGTCGAGCAGAACAACTTCGGCTTCTCCTCTCATCTTCGCCATCCCGGTCGTTTTCGTTCCATCTGCCAGCTCTATCACATGGTCCTCGGGTCTAAAGCTCTTATCGATTGTCTTAAACTTTGCCGGGTCATTAATCATGTGTGTCGTGGCACCACAGTCGACCATAAGACCACTCTTATTTCCTACTTGATTTTGACAGTCACTTATTTTGAAAGAGAATGATGCACCGGTATCATCCTCCGTGTCTCCGTCGGCCTTCTTCACCTGATCACGGCCCAGCCCTCGGCCTCGCCCCCTTCCTCGGTGTGGCGTGTCCCACCGTCGCTCCTCTCGCCTCGCTTGGATCTCGTTAGGGCATGTCCTAGCCATATGCCCCATCTTTACACATGTGTAGCATTCAGTGTCGGCTAAGTCCATCTTCTTCCCTCTTCCACGTCCTCGTGTCCTCGCCCCGCTAGTCCTCATAACGCCGTCCTCGTCCGCATTCATGTCACTCGTCCTATACTTGTCAGTGCTCTCATAGCTCCGCAGTTTAGCTTTGAACTCACCAAACGTTAGACGGTCGTTGGTTTGAGTGACGTGCACGACAAACGGGTTGAATGAGTCCGGTAACCCCTTCACTACCATGGCAATCTGCAACCCGTCACTAATATTTTCTTCGGCCCTTCTCAAAGACGTGAATATAGTCTCCGCTCTAATAATATAATCAGTAACAGTCTTGTTGCTTGCTTTGTGGAGAGAAGAGAGTTCACAGTACAGGCTCACGACTCGTGGTTTGTCCTTTCCTGCGTAGTGCTCTCGTAGTATTGCCAACGCTTTTCTTCCATCTCGTTTGGCGTCTCTCATTATGAGTGATACACTCTTATTATCTAGACACTGCACTAATTCAACATATGCTCCTGCATTCTTTGTTGCGTCTTCTTCAAGCGCTTGTTCGTCGTTGTAGTCTATCGCTGGCTCTTCCAGGATAACTTCACTGAGGCCGCGCAGTTCCATGTGCGCCAAAAACCTCGTCTCCCATAACTCAAGGTTTTTCTCGTCACCGTCGAATAACAACTTAAACCACCTTTGGCCTCCTTGACTGGGCCCATAACCTGTTGCGTGAGACATTATACTCAGCAGAAGTCTCCACGTCTGCAGTCAACCAAAGCAGCTTGTAAGTATGCTAACGGACAGAAGCAACACACGACCACATCGCTCAGAGTTTGGCCTGGAGTACGGGCCGTTTATTGTATCTGCGCATGATTAGCATCACCACGTTTCAGGCCCATTCTGATGATGTCATACACATGAACTGAAACATGACTTTGTTATTATACAACTATGTTGTATAATATAAATAACATAAATGTAATTTTAAGTTGGAAGAAAGTATCGTGGACCGCATATGCAGTGAATGTAAATATCACAATATGCATTTTGTCCAACATTAGTCTCTCCAGGTTATTTCTTCACGCTGAGGTGTGACGGAGCTCTAAGAGGCGCCTCGTCTCCTCCGTCACCACGGGGAAAACCTTGGCTCTTTCAAAGCCGTTGAAGTCGGTGCTCAGAGAGACAGAGTACGCCCCCATGTGGTGGACGAGCAGCCAGTCGCCCACCTGCAGCTCAGGAATTATGGCGCTGTCCGACACTTTATCAAAGACGCTGCAGGTCGGACCCCAGACCACCGAGCGGTACCTCACCTCGCCGACCCCCACGGCCTACAGACAAGGATTTAAATATGAAATACAGACCAGAATTTACACCTTTACCATTCAGTATAGAGGAGAGCAGCGCTACAGTACGTCGTACTTCAAATGCGATATAAATAAATACAAGAGAAAATAAATATCAATAAGATGTATTTAATTAAGTGTATTCCCTCTCCAAGCCTGAGTACAAGTACCTCAACATTGTATTAGAGTAATGTACTTCTGTAAATGTCCTTCGTGTCTATCCACCACTGAGTATTAACTATGATCAGATACTATAAAAAGAGAGATCTTTAGAGAGTGGAGCTAATGGTCGTGTATATGAGGGTGTTCACCCTGTGAGGAAGCAGCTGGATGGGGGGGTGAGCCGGGTCTTTGATGATGCAGCTCAGGGATCCATGCAATCCATCATTGATGTAATACATAATCTGTCCACCGGGGCTCTCCTCGCAGTCTGGAACACATCCAAAGAGGACTCACAATATGCAAACAGATGTTTAAATAACAGGAAACTTAAAGTAAATGATGCTTTAGTCCTCTGTCCCCTCGAAGTGTACATTTCACCTGGAGACGAATTCAATACTAGTTAGCAAGTTATCTGACAAGCTGGCGCTGCTTTTCCTCATAAAGTGAGATTACTCTTTTTGGCGATGACGTTCACTGCCAGGGTGAAGGCCGACTCCACGTAGAACCGGCCCGGTTCTGCAATGATCTGGACCCCACAGTCGGGCGGGAAGAATTTATCCAGCGCCGCATTTATAACGTCTGAAAACTGGTGGGGGGAAAAGCACATTTTCAGAGGGATCACACCACACTAATAATAATAGATTTATTTTGTTAGCGCTTTTACAGGTGCTCAAAGACGCTTTACAGATATAGCGAAAAGAAAAGAACAAATAAATATAGTTGAAGTAAAATTATTCAAGTTCAAGTGAGTGTTTTGAAGGTGGTGAGGTCAGGGCAGTCTCTGATGGGAACTGGGAAACTGTGTAGATATTAAAGAGATAACACAACCCATATATTCCTGAAGGACCTGTAATGCCCCCCCCCCCCTCATACTGGGAAGTCATTACTTTGTCACTGGAACGCTGCCTTGAAGAACTTCTGAATATTTCTGACTCAGTTTACCTCTTCAAATTTGATCTGAAAGTTGTCTCTGCCGGAGAATCCACCGCCGATATCCAGGAGACTCATCTGAATGCCCATCACACTCTGAAACACACACACACACACACACACACACACACACAGTGACATCAACACACTCTGAAATACATCAACACACTCTGAAATACATCAACACACTCTGAAAAAGACTCACGGCGATGTCGAACACTTGTCGTGCGTCGGCGATGGCTCTCTGGAAGGCCTGACTCCCGGTGCAGCCGCTGCCCACGTGGAAGCTGACGCCAATCACTGTGAGGTCCCGATCTACAGCGAGGCCCAGCAGCTTCTCCACCAATCCCAGACTAGCACCAAACTGAGTCTCAGCAGCGAATCGGAGTCATCCACCGCAATCCGGAGCACCAATCTACAGGGGGTCGACCAATCAGGGATCAACCAATCACTGTCCAACCCAATCACTGTTCAACCAATCACTGTTCAACCAATCACTGTTCAACTAATCACTGTTCAACCAATCACTGTTCAACCAATCACTGTTCAACCAATCACTGTTCAACCCAATCACTGTTCAACCAATCACTGTTCAACCAATCGCTGTTCAACCCAATCGCTGTTCAACCCAATCACTGTTCAACCAATCACTGTTCAATAGGCGTGTAAGGGTTCACAGAATTCACGGTTCGGTATGTACCTCGGTTTGGGGGTCACTCCATCGTTATTGTATTCCACAGCAGCCGCGGCGCAAGGATTTAAATTGTGGGTGGGCCAATGTCATTTCGGCTGGGCCTGTTCAAATGTTTTCTCACGATTTTTGTTAATAATCTAATAAAAATAGGCTATGCCTAGAATGACATTCGTGTTTACTGAGAGCATAGTCGAATGTGTTCCCTGTAATCATGGCGACTGAATGTATCTTCTCCGCCGGCCCCGCCTCTCTCTCTAAAATGTCGGCACATTTGACAAAACACACTATCCTTGCTAATGCTATACTCCAAGAATGTGTACTTGTCATTCCAGTGGGCAGCGAAGCTCCCTTTCCTCTGTCCGAAAAGTGTCTGAGGGTAGGCTACTTTATGAGCTTTGGCTGTGTAGCCGCCAGGTCTATGGCTGATTGCTCCGGCACTGGGATGGTATTTTCTGTTATCCTGCAACGGGTGCTACGTCCCGCAGAGGGACTGAGCTCAGCAAGGCAAGGCAAGGCAAGTTTATTTATATAGCACTTTTTAACACAAGGCAATTCAAAGTGCTTTACAAAAAAACGAAAGACATTCAGAAAATGGCATTTAAAATCAGTCATTAAAAAGAAAAGCTAATAAAATAACATTGAAAGAAGAAATACATGGATAAAAGTTACAGTGCAGTCTAAGATATGAATAGTTCAATTAAAAGCAGCGACAAAAAGAAAAGTCTTGTTGCTGGATTTGAAAGTAGTCAGAGTTGCAGCGGACCTGCAGGTTTCTGGGAGTTGGTTCCAGATGGAGCATAATAACTGAACGCTGCTTCTCCATGTTTAGTTCTGACTCTGGGGACAGAAAGCTGACCAGTCCCTGAAGACCTGAGAGATCTGGATGCTTCATCATTTAGCAGGAGGTCACAAATGTATTTTGGGCCTAAACCATTCAAAGCTTTATAAACCAGCAGCAGTATTTAGAAATATATTCTTTGACACACAGGAAGCCAGTGTAAAGACTTCAGAACAGGAGTGATACACTTTCTTAGTGTGAGTGAGGAACCAGTGTAAAGACTTCAGAACAGGAGTGATACACTTTCTTAGTGTCAGTGAGGAACCAGTGTAAAGACTTCAGAACAGGAGTGATCCACTTTCTTAGTGTTAGTGAGGAACCAGTGTAAAGACTTCAGAACAGGAGTGATCCACTTTCTTAGTGTCAGTGAGGAACCAGTGTAAAGACTTCAGAACAGGACTGATCCACTTTCTTAGTGTCAGTGAGGAACCAGTGTAAAGACTTCAGAACAGGAGTGATCCACTTTCTTAGTGTCAGTGAGGAACCAGTGTAAAGACTTCAGAACAGGACTGATCCACTTTCTTAGTGTTAGTGAGGAACCAGTGTAAAGACTTCAGAACAGGAGTGATACACTTTCTTAGTGTCAGTGAGGAACCAGTGTAAAGACTTCAGAACAGGAGTGATACACTTTCTTAGTGTCAGTGAGGAACCAGTGTAAAGACTTCAGAACAGGAGTGATCCACTTTCTTAGTGTCAGTGAGGAACCAGTGTAAAGACTTCAGAACAGGAGTGATGTGATCCACTTTCTTAGTGTTAGTGAGGACTCGAGCAGCGGCGTTCTGAATCAGCTGCAGCTTCCTAATAGATGTTTTAGTGAGACCTGTGAAGACACCATTGCAGTAGTCCAGTCTACTGAAGATAAAAGCATGGACAAGTTTTTCCAAATCCTGCTGTGACATTAGTCTTTTAATCCTAGATATGTTCTTTAGGTGATAGTAGGCTGATTTAGTAACTGTTTTAATGTGGCTGTTGAAACTCAGGTCAGAGTCCATGACTACACCTAGATTTCTGGCTCTGTTGTTTTGAACATTGCAGACTGAAGCTCAGCGCTAACTTTTATACGTTCTGCCTTGGCTCCAAAAACCATTACCTCAGTTTTATCTTTGTTTAATTGGAGAAAGTTCTGACACATCCAGTCATTGATTTGTTCAATGCACTTACTCAGTGTTTGAATTGGAGCATAGTCTCCTGGTGAAACTGTTACGTAAATTTGTGTGTCATCTGCATAGCTATGGTAACTTATTTTGTTGTTTTTATTATCTGAGCCAGTGGTAGCATGTAGATGTGAAAGAGAAGAGGCCCCAAGATGGAGCCTTGAGGAACCCCACATGTCATATTTGTCAACTCAGATGTGTATTTACCTATAGAAACAAAGTTGTTTCTGTCCTTTAAGTAGGATTCAAACCAATTTAGGACGGTTTCCGAAAGTCCCACCCAGTGTTCCAGTGGGTCTGGTAATATGCTGTGGTCAACAGTGTCAAACGCAGCATCTGAGATCTAATAATACTAACACTGAAGTTCTGCCACTGTCTGTGTTTAAGTGGATGTCATTGAAGACCTTTACAAGAGCAGTCTCAGTGCTGTGGTTTGGACGAAAGCCTGACTGGAACACATCCAAACAGTTATTTAAATGCAAGAAATTACTCAACTGTTGAAAAACAACTTTTTCAATGATTTTACCTAGAAATGGGAGGTTTGATATGGGCCTGTAATTGTTCATTACTGAAGCATCTAGATTATTCTTTTTTAAGAGCGGTTTAATGACTGCAGTTTTCAGGGCCTGTGGAAAAACACCTGAGTGAAGAGATTTGTTTACTATATGAAGTAGATCTGAGGCCATGCAAGGCAAAACATCTTTGAAAAATCCCGTTGGAATAATATCAAGGCAGCAGGAGGAGGATTTCAGAAGTTGAATAATGTCCTCTAGGTTTTTATCATTAATCTGATGGAACTGTGTCATGGTGTTTGAATTGATGTTAAGTGAACAGAGACAACACATTTGCTGTTCCTGATGCAGAGGCACTGACTGCTTGCTGTTCCTGATGCAGAGGCACTGACTGCTTGCTGTTCCTGATGCAGAGGCACTGACTGCTTGTCTGATGTTCTGAATGTTGTCAGTGAAGAAGGCAAAATCATTGCACGCCCTGGTGGATAGAAGTTCAGAGGCTACTGACACTGGGGGGTTAGTTAGTCTGTCGACGGTAGCAAACAAGGCACGTGCATTGTTTTTGTTTTTGGTAATGATGTCAGAGAAGAACGATTGTCGTGCGTTTTTCAATTCCAAATTATAAAGGCCAAGTCTCTCTTCATAGATTTCAAAAGTGAACCTGGAGATTTGTTTTTCGCCACCTGCGTTCAGCTTTTTGACACTCACTTTTTTCTGCTCTCACGGTCATGGCTTTTCTCCATGGAGGTATTTTCTTCCCAGTCACTTCCTTTACCTTAGTTGGAGCAATGGCATCTATAACATTTTTAATTTTTGAATTAAAATGATCTACTAGCTCATTTACTGAGATGTTAGCAGGGGCAAGTGTGGAAGAAAAATTCTGAGTAAACATTTCCCTAGTATTTTCAGTTAAATATCGCTTTGTGGTTACCTCTTTTTGAACATTTTTGTGAACAGAAATAGAGCTCTCAAAGAAAACACAGGAATGATCAGAGAGCGCAACATCAGTCACCACAACCTTAGAGATATTCAGACCCTTTGAGATAATTAAGTCCAGAGTGTGCCCCTTATTGTGCGTGGGCTCCGTCACATGCTGAGTCAGTCCATGGCTATCAAGAACACAAAACAGTTATTTTGCCCCTCTGTCCTGGGGGTTGTCAACATGGATGTTAAAATCACCAACAATGACTAGACGGTCAAAGTCAATACACACTATAGACAGCAGTTCAGTAAAGTCATCAAAAAAGCTTGCACAAAATGTGTCACAGTCTGCTTTCTCACTCACCTATTTTCTGCATTATCATTCCTTAGTCACCTGGTAGTCACACCCTGTCTCTCTCTCTCTCTGTTACACCCATCAGCTCCATTAGTATTTAGGCCCACTTCACCTTCACCTCAGTGCCAGATCGTACTTTGCAGCATGCCAGTCTTTCCCGCATTACCCTTCAGATTGCTCTCCCGGTTTCGACCCTGCCTGTCCCTGACCAGCCTGCCTCGCCTGCTCCCCTGACCCGTTCTGTACCTGCGACTCCCGTCCTGCTGTCTCCTGGAACCCTCGCCTGTCCCCGACCAGCCTGCCTCGCCTGCCTCCCTGACCCGTTCTGTACCTGCGACTCCCGTCCTGCTGTCTCCTGGATCCCTCGCCTGTCCCTGACCAGCCTGCCTCGCCTGCTCCCTGACCCGTTCTGTACCTGCGACTCCCGTCCTGCTGTCTCCTGGAACCCTCGCCTGTCCCCGACCAGCCTGCCTCGCCTGCTCCCTGACCCGTTCTGTACCTGCGACTCCCGTCCTGCTGTCTCCTGGAACCCTCGCCTGTCCCCGACCAGCCCTTTGCCTACTATCTGCCGTGTTGTCTCCTACCAGCCTATTGCCTTCAATAAACCTGGTTACCGACTATCTCTGGTTTCCCGTGTTCTGCATTTTGGTCCTCAGCTTGTTTGTGACAGTATTTGGGTGATCTATAGATATTTAGGAACAGAGCTCGAGAGGAGCATTTCAGCTGAAGGGCCACATATTCAAA
Organism: Harpagifer antarcticus; assembly: GCA_902827135.1. Classification (NCBI taxonomy): domain Eukaryota; kingdom Metazoa; phylum Chordata; class Actinopteri; order Perciformes; family Harpagiferidae; genus Harpagifer; species Harpagifer antarcticus. The sequence continues at coordinate 13,646 of CADEHL010000788.1, forward strand.
AGAAGCAAAGTTCCCATAAGATGTCTTCCTGCATTGAAGGGAATCATTGAACAGAATAGCAACTCCACCCCCTCTCTTATGCATTCTTTCCTGACTCATAAAACTAAAGTTGGGAGGGGTTGATTCGATAAGAACAGCTGCACTGTTATTTTGTTCAATCCAAGTTTCTGTTAAAAACATAAAATCAATTAATCAATCAATCAATCAATCAATGTTTATTTATATAGCCCAATATCACAAATGTTACATATGTCTCAGTGGACTTCACAGTTTGTACAAAATATCAGTATGACAATACCACACCCTCTGTCCTCAGACCCTCTGTCCTTAGACCCTCTGTCCTTAGACCCTCTGTCCTCAGACCCTCTGTCCTTAGACCCTCTGTCCTCAGACCCTCACATCGTACAAGGAAACACTTCCAGAGAAACCCCACAGTTTAAAGGGAACATGGGAGAAACCTCAGGGAGAGCAACAGAGGAGGGATCCCTCTCCCAGGACGGACAGACGTGCAATTGATTGCCGTGGTTAAATTTTCGGCGGAAATACACTGGACCATGTTTATTCCCCTTTTCGACATGGATATAAGGCTCTCCTTCGCCCTCCCTTCGGCAAATCAGAGCACATCTCTCTGCTTTAGTTCTCTTATATTTCTTACAGTGCAGATGCTTTTCTGCTTGCTCCTGCCTCTGCTTACTTTTTATGCTGATTTTCCTATTCTTATTCTCTGAAAACTTCGAGCAGCGGCTCCTGGACATTAACTTATCACTGGGACAGTTCATCTTCGTAAATAGACGGAGGGTTTCAGCCATATTTCAACATTTTTACGACGACCTCAGTCTTACAGTAGCGTGGCCTAGCAACAGCTAAAGCCTGGAAGGCTACTGCATGCTAGTTGGTAGCAAAATGCCTCCGTTCTCTACAGATGACTTCCACAAACTTATACAGAAGATCGATGTGTTGGAAATGAAAATGCAACGGTTGGAAGTTAACGTGGATGTGAATGGACTATGTCGTGGGAATGACACCACTTTACCAGTGTTGCAAAATAATGGAGAAGGGTATGCTAACTCACAGCTAGTTAGCAGCTACAAGGATTCCAAGGAACAGGGGGGCTGTGTACCGGGTAATAAATCTACAACTGGTAGTCCTCCCTGGAACTCTCTGGGTGCAAAGCCTAAGAGTAAATCATTTCCATGGGATTTGGGAGGACGGATAACAGGCAGAGCCCAGCGCTCTGAAATCTGTGATGCGACCGGCTGGCCTGCATTGTTATCACCCAGGAAGAGCGCCTCTTCAACCCCTGTCCCAACCAGGAAAACGCAGAGGACAGCTGCTAAAGGGAGAATTACAAACAATCCTCCTAAACCACCAAGTGTGCCAATCCAGAACAGATACGCTCCGCTGACCAAGAACCGGAGATCTCTTTCTGATGACCTGGATAACCTGTCCTCTTCACACAGCAGGGTAAGGACCAATAGCTACTCCAAAAGTAAAAGGCTAGAGGGAAAGCTAACGACTGGGGCGTGATGGTTTTATTTAAATAAATATTTCCCTTTAAGTTTAATCTTTAATTCACTGTTTACATTTGTGCTATTTTAGTTAAAAACCTCCAAACAAATTCAACTGGAGCTTTCTCAGTTATCTCACTTGGATTGTTAAGCAACAGTCCAGAAGCATTACACATATTATAATCCACTGTGTACCTTCACTAAACAAAGAAATGTACTGGACCTATCCCGACTCACTTCAGATCGCATGAAACCAAACTAAAGCTTTCAGTCATTTATAACTATAACTTTTAAACTCTGTCAGGTCAGTTTCTCAGAATTCTGACTTTCGACATTTCTTTGAATTTTTTCTCGGAATTCAGTTTTTTGGTGAAAATGTCCTCTTTTTATAAGAAAAGACTCTTTCATTAAATGTTTGACTTTATTTCCAGAGATCTAACCTTTTTTTTTATTCTGTCTTTTTCAGTTAATACCATTTACATTTAGTGTATAAGTTTAGAGCAACGTGAAATATAACGCATTCTACATGTCGGATTATACTGAATTATATTTGATTGATATTTAATATAACCCAATATGGAAACCTCCTGTATGCAATTAAATGAGAAGTAACTTCACATGAAATGATGTTTAATCTCACCTGAGGCTGCGTGCTTCTCCATATTCTGAGTCCTCTGCCGTCTGAAGGGATTCTCTAGAGTATCATATAATATGAAGAGCAGTTTCAATACGTGTCTTCACACGTCAGTGAAGAGAGAGGGAGGGGAACCAACAACTCTTCAATAATGGAACACCTTAAACTGGAAACACACGTTGCTTAACAGACCATCTCCTTCTTTGATAGCTGTTTTTCCAAAGCCCATAACTTTGACCCAGTGTATCAGATCCGTCCTGACTGAGCACACGCACCCGTAACCTTGGCTGCTGTGCTCTCAGTGTTCTGTCTCCCTGTTCCTGCCTGTTGGCGTCAGCTGATAGAGGTGTTATCAAAATCAGCAGTGCTAATGTAACTCTTATAGAGTCAAATACAACACTTTTAAAGTGTCTATATTGGTCCACACTGTTTTGAGTTAAAACTACACTTTTGAAAGTGTAAAATCTCTCTTTACTTTCGTTGACGAAAAATGAGGAGACTAAATATTATCAAAATAACGTTACATCTCTGATAGTCAGTTTTTCTGCCAGCAGTTCCATTTCCGGTGCTGCGGCAGGGCAGCAGCTGTGTGTCTGTGCTGCGGCTGGGCAGCAGCTGTGTGTCTGTGCTGCGGCAGGGCAGCAGCTGTGTGTCTGTGCTGCGGCAGGGCAGCAGCTGTGTGTCTGTGCTGCGGCTGGGCAGCAGCTGTGTGTCTGTGCTGCGGCAGGGCAGCAGCTGTGTGTCTGTGCTGCGGCTGGGCAGCAGCTGTGTGTCTGTGCTGCGGCAGTGAAGAAGAGACAAATATTGATTCTGGTTGTTTTGGTGATTTTCGAGATAAGCATGTCTAGCAATACGGGAGTTTCAATATCCCATAGTGAGACATCGAACGGAGTGTTATGAATGAGAACTATAGGTTACTTACGTAACCCCAGTTCTCAGAGTAACATGAAGTGAGATGTCTCACCAGACGGCCCTTCTTGCTAAGGCGAAGCGAGAAGAGGTGTTTGAATGACGCTGCGTCGTAGCGCAAGCTACTTTAAGGGTGGGTGGATTCCCTGACGTTGACGTCAAGATCACCAGCCAATCAGGATTGGCGTAATGAGATTGATGCTTCTGTTTGCATACGCGTTGAGGCGCATCCCATAGTGAGACATCTCACTTCATGTTACTCTGAGAACTGGGGTTAGGTAAGTAACCTATTGTTCTAGCAAAGAGATTTTTTCATTTTTTTTAAAGGAATGCTCACGTTCATATTGATGTATTTTAATAAATGTTAACTTGGCCCATTACGTGACTATTTGTGTTGGGGGGGCCCGACATTTTTTTTCATACATTTCCATTTTTTTTTTGCCTGACAGAAAAAGTTTGAGTAGCAGGTGGAGAGGGTGGTGTCACCGCCAGAGACCTGGGGGGGACGAGGGAGAGAGAGGAATGAGTCAGCATCTGGAGGTCAATGGTTTCCTGAATGTGTTTTTGGTAGTAAAGCCCCACTGAGGCCGTACTGGAAGGATAGTGTCAATATCAACGTTATATCAACTTGGTTTTAACATGTAGAGATTATCGTGCTGAACTAAACGTGTACATTTCATAAACGTTTGTTTGACACAGAGATTATATTCTGACATAATCCAAAATCAGTTGGAGGAATCCCATTGGCTTTCTGTGGAGGGACCAGGGGCATCAGGGCATTCCCATAAAATACAGTTTGTACAGATCTGTAATCTTTCTGTTGCAGAAAGCCCTAATCCTGTTTGTGTGTATTGAAGAAAGCAGATTCAGGTTCAATGGTAAAGGCCTGGAGCACAGGATTGAAAACATCAGTGGAGCAGACATTATTTACGCTAATCATCAGCGTAGAGTTCATTTGGTGACATCTAATTGCCACTTGCAGATGTTACCGTCTGCCAGATGGTCCGAGAGGAACCAGCGTAGAGTTCATTTGGTGACATCTAATTGCCACTTGCGTATGTTACCGTCTGCCAGATGGTCCAAGAGGAACCAGCGTAGAGTTCATTTGGTGACATCTAATTGCCACTTGCAGATGTTACCGTCTGCCAGATGGTCCGAGAGGAACCAGCGTAGAGTTCATTTGGTGACATCTAATTGCCGCTTGCAGATGTTACCGTCTGCCAGATGGTCCAAGAGGAACCAGCGTAGAGTTCATTTGGTGACATCTAATTGCCGCTTGCAGATGTTACCGTCTGCCAGATGGTCCAAGAGGAACCAGCGTAGAGTTCATTTGGTGACATCTAATTGCCACTTGCAGATGTTACCGTCTGCCAGATGGTCCAAGAGGAACCAGCGTAGAGTTCATTTGGTGACATCTAATTGCCGCTTGCAGATGTTACCGTCTGCCCAGATGGTCCAAGAGGAACCAGCGTAGAGTTCATTTGGTGACATCTAATTGCCACTTGCAGATGTTACCGTCTGCCAGATGGTCCAAGAGGAACCAGCGTAGAGTTCATTTGGTGACATCTAATTGCCGCTTGCAGATGTTACCGTCTGCCAGATGGTCCAAGAGGAACCAGCGTAGAGTTCATTTGGTGACATCTAATTGCCACTTGCAGATGTTACCGTCTGCCAGATGGTCCGAGAGGAACCAGCGTAGAGTTCATTTGGTGACATCTAATTGCCACTTGCAGATGTTACCGTCTGCCAGATGGTCCAAGAGGAACCAGCGTAGAGTTCATTTGGTGACCTCTAATTGCCACTTGCAGATGTTACCGTCTGCCAGATGGTCCGAGAGGAACCAGCGTAGAGTTCATTTGGTGACCTCTAATTGCCGCTTGCAGATGTTACCGTCTGCCAGATGGTCCGAGAGGAACCAGCGTAGAGTTCATTTGGTGACATCTAATTGCCGCTTGCAGATGTTACCGTCTGCCAGATGGTCCAAGAGGAACCAGCGTAGAATTCATTTGGTGACCTCTAATTGCCACTTGCAGATGTTACCGTCTGCCAGATGGTCCAAGAGGAACCAGCGTAGAGTTCATTTGGTGACCTCTAATTGCCACTTGCAGATGTTACCGTCTGCCAGATGGTCCAAGAGGAACCAGCGTAGAGTTCATTTGGTGACCTCTAATTGCCACTTGCAGATGTTACCGTCTGCCAGATGGTCCAAGAGGAACCAGCGTAGAGTTCATTTGGTGACCTCTAATTGCCGCTTGCAGATGTTACCGTCTGCCAGATGGTCCAAGAGGAACCAGCGTAGAGTTCATTTGGTGACATCTAATTGCCGCTTGCAGATGTTACCGTCTGCCAGATGGTCCGAGAGGAGTTGTTGGGTAAAGGAATAACAAATCCATGGCGACTGTGATGGACAGATTCTCCTTTATTTTGACTCCAGGTTTATAGATTTTAAAGGCATGCCCATTTATTAATAATGAAACGGATGCGTGTTAACCTCTGTCATTAAGATGTTGTCCTCTCCCACACGGGGGCCATCCTTTTTGTTGAAGGACAACTCAAGGTGTTGAATTTGTTTATCAAATGAAACGTTTTGTGTAGTGCTGAAGTGTGGCGGTAGTTAAATACTGTGTGTGTGTGTGTGTGTGTGTGTGTGTGTGTGTGTGTGTGTGTGTGTGTGGCCTAGCATTACTATACTTGTGGGGACCTAAATCTGTTTACACAGTCACGTGTGGGGACTCGCCTCCCTTATGGGGACAAATTAGAGGTCCCCATGAGGGGAGTCATTCATTTTAGGGTGAAGACTTGGTTAGGGTTAGGGTTAGGGTTAGGGTTAGGGTTAGGGTTAGGGTTAGGGTTAGGATTAAGGTTAGGATAAGTCTCCAGGAAATGCATGTAAGTCCACTGAAGTGATGTGGGTTAGGTTGTGGTGTGTGACTTTAAAGTTGCAGCGTCGAGGAATAGACACTTTGGTAAAGGATCATCGAGAGAATGAGCTCTTATCACGGCTGCAGCTCAGAGCCTTCCGGGTCATGTCACTCCAATAGGAACCTTCCTGAGGGACAAAGAATATTCAAAAAGCAACCTATGAGGCTAAGCTCTGCTTTGCATGGACTTTCTTAGACAGGAAGACAGAGACGGTGACCTGGTGAAGGTCATGGATGTCACGGTCGCTCTGCATGCCAGCTGGGTTTTGCACGAGTTCTGTTTCGCCTACACAGAGTGCATCTGAGCTGTGATTGGTGCAGCCAGTCTGTGCATCGAGTATTTTAAATATCATCTCCTGGAAACCCAGACACTCAGCGCTGGCTTCCAATCCGTCATCATCAAGGTGAGTGCTGGATTTGTATTCCTTGTTATTCCCTGTACTCTGAACTGATGTCTTGCTTCCAGACTGCAGTGGCTTGAAGGGCAGCACTACAGTCCAGTTACCAGTAGAGTCAGGTGTTTAAGTGTTGGATAAAGAGCAGAGGTGGTAGGGCCCTACTCAAAGGTTGAAACGCTCATTTAGCAATTTGACATTTAGTTTAGTCAAAAATATATTTGACCAATAGAATGTTCTCTAATGAATACACACTACAAAGTATACATACATATAAATGTGACTGCAGGTCTGTGGAAACCATGATGAGAAAACCCTCCGTCCTGCTGCTGCTGCTGCTGCTGCTTGCTGCCGTGTGCGGGTCTACTCTGAGACCTAGCTTTACATATTACAATGAAATGAAGACATGGAGGGAAGCACAGACCTTTTGCAGAGAACACCACAGTGATCTGGCCACCTTCAGAGCCGGAGAAAGGTTGGAGGTCACACTTGGTGTTCACACATGGATCGGTTTGTTCAAAGAGACTTCAGACTCCGAGTGGAAATGGTCGGAAACAGACGAGATCGCCAACTTCACCAACTGGGAAGTCGGTAAGTCTGGCTAGCACGAAACTTTAGGATACAGGATGTTAGGCCTTTAAAGAGTCCTCTCCTGCTGATGTTCAGGTGTATATCAGTATGTAGTGTCTCTACTTTAAAGAGTCCTCTCCTGCTGATGTTCAGGTGTATATCAGTATGTAGTGTCTCTACTTTAAAGAGTCCTCTCCTGCTGATGTTCAGGTGTATATCAGTATGTAGTGTCTCTACTTTAAGAGTCCTCTCCTGCTGATGTCCAGGTGTATATCAGTATGTAGTGTCTCTACTTTAAAGAGTCCTCTCCTGCTGATGTTCAGGTGTATATCAGTATGTAGTGTCTCTACTTTAAAGAGTCCTCTCCTGCTGATGTTCAGGTGTATATCAGTATGTAGTGTCTCTACTTTAAAGAGTCCTCTCCTGCTGAGTTCAGGTGTATATCAGTATGTAGTGTCCTCTACTTTAAAGAGTTCTCTCCTGCTGATGTTCAGGTGTATATTAGTATGTAGTGTCTCTACTTTAAAGAGTCCTCTCCTGCTGATGTTCAGGTGTAGATCAGTATGTAGTGTCTCTACTTAAAGAGTCCTCTCCTGCTGATGTTCAGGTGTATATCAGTATGTAGTGTCCTCTACTTTAAAGAGTCCTCTCCTGCTGATGTTCAGGTGTAGATCAGTATGTAGTGTCTCTACTTTAAAGAGTCCTCTCCTGCTGATGTTCAGGTGTATATCAGTATGTAGTGTCTCTACTTTAAAGAGTCCTCTCCTGCTGATGTTCAGGTGTATATCAGTATGTAGTGTCTCTACTTTAAAGAGTCCTCTCCTGCTGATGTTCAGGTGTATATCAGTATGTAGTGTCTCTACTTTAAAGAGTTCTCTCCTGCTGATGTTCAGGTGTATATTAGTATGTAGTGTCTCTACTTTAAAGAGTCCTCTCCTGCTGATGTTCAGGTGTAGATCAGTATGTAGTGTCTCTACTTTAAAGAGTCCTCTCCTGCTGATGTTCAGGTGCATATCAGTATGTAGTGTCTCTACTTTAAAGAGTCCTCTCCTGCTGATGTTCAGGTGTATATCAGTATGTAGTGTCTCTACTTTAAAGAGTCCTCTCCTGCTGATGTTCAGGTGTATATCAGTATGTAGTGTCTCTACTTTAAAGAGTCCTCTCCTGCTGATGTTCAGGTGTATATCAGTATGTAGTGTCTCTACTTTAAAGAGTCCTCTCCTGCTGATGTTCAGGTGTATATCAGTATGTAGTGTCTCTACTTTAAAGAGTTCTCTCCTGCTGATGTTCAGGTGTATATTAGTATGTAGTGTCTCTACTTTAAAGAGTCCTCTCCTGCTGATGTTCAGGTGTAGATCAGTATGTAGTGTCTCTACTTTAAAGAGTCCTCTCCTGCTGATGTTCAGGTGTATATCAGTGTGTAGTGTCTCTACTTTAAAGAGTCCTCTCCTGCTGATGTTCAGGTGTATATCAGTATGTAGTGTCTCTACTTTAAAGAGTCCTCTCCTGCTGATGTTCAGGTGTATATCAGTATGTAGTGTCTCTGAGTTAAAGCAAAAACTTTTTCTACTTCTTGCAGGTGAACCAAATCGCATTGATGAGAGCTGTGTCGTGATTTACATGAATACTCACAAATGGAATGACTTCAGATGTATGAGAGAGATCAGTTTCTTGTGTTTCGATGAGACTCTGGTTCTGGTGAAGGAGAGGAAGACGTGGGATCAGGCTTTGAGGCACTGCAGGCTTCTGCAGGCTGAAAACACAAATGAGCCAGTGGACCTCACCTACAACTACCGCTACGACCTGGCCTCCGTGCGCACTAAGGACGACCGCGCCTACGCACGCCTGAGGGCTGGAGAGGCTTCCACTGACCAGGTGACGGAGCTTTCTACACAGAGTTTGGCTTTCAGAGCAACTCCTCCTGTGTGTTGACATTTTGCACACTGACATTTGTTCTAAGGCTGTTAGGGTTAGGGTTAGGGTTAGGTTAGGGTTAGGGTTAGGGTTAGGGTTAGGGTTAGGGTTAGGGTTAGGGTTAGGGTTAGGGTTAGGGTTAGGGTTAGGTTAGGGTTAGGGTTAGGTGAAGAAATAGAGGTCCCCTGTCACCATCTAGTGGTGACAGGGGAGAGCACGGGCACATGTTTCACATTGAATTTGCTAAAAGATAAAACCACTGTTGCTGCTAGTTTAAAACAATAATTTAAACACATAAAACAGGCTGATTGTGATGGGTGGAAACTTAGGGTTAGGGTTAGGGTCAGGTGAAGAAATAGAGGTACCCTGTCTCCATCCAGTGGTGACAGGGGAGAGCACGGGCACATGCTTCACATTGAATTTGTTAAAAGATAAAAGATAAAACCACTGTTGCTGCTAGTTTAAAATAATAATTTAAACACATAAAACAGGCGGATTGTAATCGGTGGACACTAAGGGGTAAGGGTAAGGGTTGAGGTTAGGGTTAGGATACGGGTTAGGGGCAATTACATACACTGAGGAGTGGTTGTGTTTAGGACAGTGAGAAATTATACTGGTAAGGGTTAGGGTTAGGGTTAGGGTTAGGATAAGGTTAAGGGCAATCCCATAAATTGGGGAGTGGTTGGGTTTAGGACCGGGAGAAATAATACTGATAAGGGTAAGGGTTGAGGTTAGGGTAGGGTTAGGGGTAATTCCATAAACTGGGGAGTGGTTGGGTTTAAGACAGGGAGAAATAATACTGATAAGGGTTGAGGTTAGGGTTAGGATAGGGTTAAGGGCAATCCCATAAGCTGGGGAGTGGTTGGGTTTAGGAACGGGAGACATAATACTGGTAAGGGTTGAGGTTGGGATAGGGTTAGGGATAATTCCATAAGCTGGGGAGTGGTTGGGAAGGAGAAGGGTTGAGGTTAGGGTTAGGATAAGGGTTAGGAGCAATTCCATACACTGGAAGGGTAGCTGAGGGGATAAGCCGCCGTCTCCGTGATCGGCAGGGCCGGATTCGAATCAGGCCAAGGGTGGCGGCTAGGCGTCGTTGAAGCCCCCAGGTGACCTGGAGGAAAGTCTCCAAATCCACCGTCTTTCCGCTGCTCTCCTTTGGCCGAGGGACCAGGAGGGGGACTCGAGCCCCGAGATCAACAGGTTGGAGATGGTGTGTTGGATGAAGTGGGCGTACAGTAGTTTATTGTTGTTGATTTTCTTGATTTGGTATAGGTGTTGATAAAGTCTTAGCTTCAAAGTCGCTCCAGTTTCTCCTACATATATTTTCTTACAGTGCTTGCAAGTGATTGCATACACCAAGTTGTAGAAAAGGAGGGTAAATGACTGCCAGATCGGGGTACCCTGGCCCGGGACCGTACCGGCTAGGAATTTAAGGTGTGTGAAGTAACTATCCAGGTTTGAGGGTATGATGATCGTTTTGTTCAGAGCTGTGTGGACCAAGATATCTTTCAAGTTTTTATTCCGACGGTACGCCATAATAGTGTTGAAGGGGGTGAGTGAGGGGACGGTGGACTGCATGGAGCGGAAATGTTGTTTGATGGACCTGTTGAAAGAACCCAGGTGATGGGAAAAGGTGGTGATGAAAGGGATAAGGTTGGTGTCAGAGGATGATATGGGTTTCCGTAGTCTGCTCTACTGCGAATTGTTCTGAGACTTCTCTTTTAATGGTGCGCAAAAAGCGCTTCGAATAGCCACGGGGCAAGAGAGCGTCGAACAAAGTTTTCGTTGCTTCTTCTACATGGAGGGGGAGAGAACAGATGCGGTGGAAGCGAATTAGTTGTGATTTAATAATTGAGCGGTATGTATGTTTGGGATGGTAACTGCTTTTAAACAAAAGGGAATGCCTGTCTGTATCTTTAAAATAAACCTTGGTTAAGAGACGTTTGCGTCCTTCATTCTCCTGGGTGAAGAAAACCACTGTATCTAAAAATGGGATGTGTTGTGAGCTAAGTGTATACTTTAATTTAATTTGTGGGTGATGGCTGTTAAGAATGTTAAAAAATTCTAAAAAGGATGCTTCGGACCCCTCCCAGAGTCCGAATATATCGTCCAAGTACCTTAGATAGAGGAGCGGAAGGATGGGACATTTACGCAACGCAGACTTCTCCCAGTCTGCTAAAGTAAATGTCCGCGTAGGCAGGGGAATATTTGCGTCCCATAGCACAACCACAAATTTGGAGAAAAAATTGTTCATTGAATTGGAAGTCGTTCCTGGTCAGTGTCATCTCAAGGAATTTTAAAATATAGAGGTCCGGGCGAGTAGGGTCAGGAGAGGAGAGGAGAGCTTTCTTAACGGCATCTAGTCCGAGTGGAGTGGAGATGTTCGTATATAGTGAGTCCACATCTATGGAGAAAATGAAGGTGTTGGAGGGGACTGCGAGGGGTTGTAGTTTTTTTACAAATGTGAGGGTGTCCTTAATATAGCTGGGGTGGTTATGGGACAGGGGGTTGATATAGTGGTCTATGAATTCCGCTAGCTGGTACGATTCCGATCCGCAATCGCTAACGATGGGTCTTCCTGGTGGTATTAGGAAGGGAATCGACCAGCTAGCTGGGGGTTTATGGATTTTGGGGAGGAGGTAAAATAAGCGGGGCCGTGGTATGGGGGGACCAAGGAGGTAGAGTGCTTGCTTGGCTGATAAAATATGCTGGCTTTGCATCTGATTTACGAGGGCTTTGATCAATTTTTGTGTTTCCAGGTAAAGTGGTTCCGTTAGAGGTTGATAGTATATGGTATTGTTTAGTTGTCGGTTTGCCTCAAAGATGTAGTTAGTTCTGTTCTGAATGACAATCTGGCCGCCCTTGTCTGCAGGGTTTAATAACCACTTCATGTTTAGCAGCCAAGGACTGGAGGGCCAATTGTTGTTCAGGTGTGATATTTGATTGGTTGTTATGGTTGTGGGAACGGAGGCGGTCTAGAGTGCGACTATTTGAAGAGATTAATTTTTGCAGGGGTGAGGAGACCGACTCTAAAGTGGGTTCCCAGGTAGATGGCATGGTGAAGGGAAGATGTGTGTAGGTAGTGTTGAATTGGAAGTGGTCAAGGAGTTTAAGACGGCGGTGGTAGACATGGAGGTCTCTCCTCAAGATTTGGCGGTCTGGGAGTGAGGGTGTCGGGATAAATGTGACCCTTAGGGGTTAGGGTTAGGGTTAGGGTTAGGGTTAGGGTTAGGGTTAGGGTTAGGGTTACACACCTAACCCTAACCCTAACACACACACACACACACACTCGATCTTCATCTGGAAACATCACGGAGTTTAGAAAAAGAAACACTCATGAATCCAGTTATCCAGCCTCCTGTAAAACTAGCATGGAATCAGTGTGAGTACTAGCATACGAGTATATGTAGTACACAGTATACAGAGGGCGATCACAGTGTGAGTACTACCATACGAGTATGTGTAGTACACAGTATACGGAGGGCGATCACAGTGTGAGTACTACCATACCAGTATAAGTAGTACACATTATACAGAGGGCGATCACAGTGTGAGTACTACCATACCAGTATATGTAGTACACATTATACAGAGGGCGATCACAGTGTGAATACTACCATACCAGTATATGTAGTACACAGTATACGGAGGGCGATCACAGTGTGAGTACTACCATACCAGTATATGTAGTACACATTATACAGAGGGCGATCACAGTGTGAGTACTACCACACCAGTATGTGTAGTACACATTATACAGAGGGCGATCACAGTGTGAGTACTACCATACCAGTATATGTAGTACACATTATACAGAGGGCGATCACAGTGTGAGTACTACCATACCAGTATATGTAGTACACATTATACAGAGGGCGATCACAGTGTGGATACTACCATACGAGTATGTGTAGTACACAGTATACGGAGGGCGATCACAGTGTGAATACTACCATACGAGTATGTGTAGTACACAGTATACGGAGGGCGATCACAGTGTGAATACTACCATACGAGTATATGTGTAGTACACAGTATACAGAGGGTGATCACAGTGTGAGTACTACCATACCAGTATGTGTAGTACACATTATACAGAGGGCGATCACAGTGTGGATACTACCATACGAGTATGTGTAGTACACAGTATACGGAGGGCGATCACAGTGTGAATACTACCATAGGAGTATGTGTAGTACACATTATACAGAGGGTGATCACAGTGTGAGTACTACCATACCAGTATGTGTAGTACACATTATACAGAGGGCGATCACAGTGTGGATACTACCATACGAGTATGTGTAGTACACAGTATACGGAGGGCGATCACAGTGTGAATACTACCATAGGAGTATGTGTAGTACACAGTATACGGAGGGCGATCACAGTGTGAATACTACCATAGGAGTATGTGTAGTACACATTATACAGAGGGCGATCACAGTGTGAGTACTACCATACGAGTATGTGTAGTACACAGTATACGGAGGGCGATCACAGTGTGAATACTACCATAGGAGTATGTGTAGTACACATTATACAGAGGGCGATCACAGTGTGAGTACTACCATACGAGTATGTGTAGTACACAGTATACGGAGGGCGATCACAGTGTGAATACTACCATAGGAGTATGTGTAGTACACAGTATACGGAGGGCGATCACAGTGTGAATACTACCATAGGAGTATGTGTAGTACACAGTATACGGAGGGCGATCACAGTGTGAATACTACCATAGGAGTATGTGTAGTACACATTATACAGAGGGCGATCACAGTGTGAGTACTACCATACGAGTATGTGTAGTACACAGTATACGGAGGGCGATCACAGTGTGAGTACTACCATGCGGAGTATGTGTAGTACACAGTATACGGAGGGCGATCACAGTGTGAGTACTACCATACGAGTATGTGTAGTACACAGTATACGGAGGGCGATCACAGTGTGAGTACTACCATACGAGTATGTGTAGTACACAGTATACGGAGGGCGATCACAGTGTGAGTACTACCATACGAGTATGTGTAGTACACAGTATACGGAGGGCGATCACAGTGTGGATACTACCATACGAGTATGTGTAGTACACAGTATACGGAGGGCGATCACAGTGTGAATACTACCATACGAGTATGTGTAGTACACAGTATACAGAGGGCGATCACAGTGTGGTACTACCATACGAGTATGTGTAGTACACAGTATACGGAGGGCGATCACAGTGTGAGTACTACCATACGAGTATGTTGTAGTACACAGTATACGAGGGCGATCACAGTGTGATACTACCATACCAGTATGTGTAGTACACAGTATACGAGGGCGATCACAGTGTGAGTACTACCATAGAGTATGTAGTACACGTATACACAGGGCGATCACAGTGTGATACTACCATACGAGTATGTGTAGTACACAGTATACAGAGGGCGATCACAGTGTGAAGTACTACCATAGGAGTATGTGTAGTAAACAGTATACGCAGGGCGATCACAGGGTTAACTGTCAGAGTCGTTCCAGTAGGTCACGAGTCATTGCTCGAATCAACCTCCTTCATTACAACACAATGACTCCATGTTAAATCCACTGCCACCACACATGCATGGTCCTTGTTCAATAAAGACGTGTGTACATGAATATCTCACCTCTCTGCTAAATGTGGTCAGGTGTGGACGGGCCTGCGCTTCCTGGCGGGTCAGTGGTTCTGGACGGGCGATGGAGAAGCCGTGCAGGATGTGGACGAGGAGATGCAATGTGGCCGGACTCAGAGTTCCTGTGGCGTCCTGGTGAAGAACAGCACCAAGCGCTACGAGACGGAGGACTGCAGCAAGAAGCTCAACTTCCTCTGTTCCAGGAAACCTTGAATCAATGTGTAGAAAAGCTCTTCTCCCTCTTCTCAGGTTCAGCTTGATGTGATTACTGTAGGCTAGCTCAACTAGGCGTGGACTGTCCTTTCTATTGGTTCATCAACTGTAATAGAGGTCTATTGATGATATATTCTTTCTCTGATATGAAGGAATGATCCTGTACAAAGGTACACATGTGTTCTTACATATTAAGGAAGTGATGTCCTTTGACTTGTATTATTAGTGTGTAAACTGAGTGCATTATTACATTGCAGCTGTTCTTCACAGGAGGAGTTCCCCAGAGTCTGGATAGTTCATCAATGCATGTGTGCTATTTAGAAGAAAAGCATTCAGCCAGGAAACACTGGAGTTTCTTTTGGATGTGGAACAATCCTTTTCATAGGTTCAGGTTCAGATATATGATATGTATGTTCCTCTGCTGTGGGACTTAGAAAGGAATTCTGATTCTGATATATTTATACAAATAAAAGTTCTACTTTGAGTTTTGTCATTATTGAATAAACTTCTAATAATTGATATCCCTGCTAGCTAGCTGAACGCCTCCAGAGTTTACATTTAAATGGATCCTCCATGAGCATCGTTCACTTCCTCAGTGTTTATCAGGGAGTTGATCTGAACCATGGGGTCACTTGACATCATGGCCACCAGGGGGCGCTATGAGGCTTCAGAACACCTTCTCTCAGTGGGATGAGACTCTTTCCTGACTCGTTCAGCTTCATGGAGATCAAGCTGCAGACATGACCCACCAGCACCACGTGTTATGCACCGTACCATGCAACATG
>CADEHL010000789.1:0-25306 GCA_902827135.1 Harpagifer antarcticus
CCCTCTCTCACCCCTCTCTCTCACCCCCCTCTCTCACCCCTCTCTCTCACCCCTCTTCCCCCAGAGGAACACCAGCAGGCAGTCTAAGCCTCTCAGAGTGCAGGTGATGCACTCTTCAGTCGTGGCTCATCAGTGCTTCGCCCTCAGAGCACTCAGCTGGATGGGAAACATCATCCAGTACTCAGGTGAGACTACCTTACCCACAGTGCTTCACTCTCTGAGACTACCTTACCCACAGTGCTTCACTCTCTGAGTCTACCTTACCCACAGTGCCTCACTCTCTGAGTCTACCTTACCCACAGTGCTTCACTCTCTGAGACTACCTTACCCACAGTGCTTCACTCTCTGAGACTTACCTTACCCACAGTGCTTCACTCTCTGAGTCTACCTTACCCACAGTGCTTCACTCTCTGAGTCTACCTTACCACAGTGCTTCACTCTCTGAGTCTACCTACCCACAGTGCTTCACTCTCTGAGTCTACCTTACCCACAGTGCTTCACTCTCTGAGTCTACCTTACCCACAGTGCTTCACTCTCTGAGTCTACCTTACCCACAGTGCTTCACTCTCTGAGTCTACCTTACCCACAGTGCTTCACTCTCTGAGTCTACCTTACCCACAGTGCTTCACTCTCTGAGTCTACCTTACCCACAGTGCTTCACTCTCTGAGTCTACCTTACCCACAGTGCTTCACTCTCTGAGTCTACCTTACCCACAGTGCTTCACTCTCTGAGTCTACCTTACCCACAGTGCTTCACTCTCTGAGTCTACCTTACCCACAGTGCTTCACTCTCTGAGTCTACCTTACCCACAGTGCTTCACTCTCTGAGACTACCTTACCCACAGTGCTTCACTCTCTGAGTCTACCTTACCCACAGCGCTTCACTCTCTGAGACTACCTTACCCACAGTGCTTCACTCTCTGAGTCTACCTTACCCACAGTGCTTCACTCTCTGAGACTACCTTACCCACAGTGCTTCACTCTCTGAGTCTACCTTACCCACAGTGCTTCACTCTCTGAGTCTACCTTACCCACAGTGCTTCACTCTCTGAGTCTACCTTACCCACAGTGCTTCACTCTCTGAGTCTACCTTACCCACAGTGCTTCACTCTCTGAGTCTACCTTACCCACAGTGCTTCACTCTCTGAGTCTACCTTACCCACAGTGCTTCACTCTCTGAGTCTACCTTACCCACAGTGCTTCACTCTCTGAGTCTACCTTACCCACAGTGCTTCTACCTTACCCACAGTGCTTCGCTCTGTGAAACTACATTCTGTGTGTGTGTGTGCATGTGTGTGTGTGTGTGTGTGTGTGTGTGTTACAGACGGTCTCAGGAGGACTCTGTGTCAGGTGTGTCTTCAGAAGCTTCCGGAGGGACAGTTTTCCTCTCTGGTGGACAAACTGATGCTCAACGACTCCAAGATGTGGAAAGGTGACTGCACACCTTACTTACTCATAGATATACAGGACTGTCTCAGAAAATTAGAATATTGTGATAAAGTTCTTTATTTTCTGTAATGCAATTAAAAAAACAAAAATGTCATACATTCTGGATTCATTACAAATCAACTGAAATATTGCAAGCCTTTTATTATTTTAATATTGCTGATTATGGCATACAGCTTAAGAAAACTCAAATATCCTATCTCTAAATATTAGAATATCATGAAAAAGTATACTAGTAGGGTGTTCAACGAATCACTTGAATCGTCTAATTAACTCGAAACACCTGCAAGGGTTTCCTGAGCCTTGAAAAACACTCAGCTTGGTTCAGTAAACTAAATCACAAGTATGGGGAAGACTGCTGATCTGACTGCTGTCCAGAGGACCGTCATTGACACCCTCCATCAGGAGGGTAAGACACAAAAAGAAATGTCTCAAAGAGCAAGCTGTTCACAGAGTGCAGTTTCAAAGCACATCCACAAAAAGTCTGTTGGAAGGGGGAAATGTGGCAGGAAACGCTGCACAACCAAGAGAGATGACCGCAGCCTTAACAGCATTGTGAAGAAGAGTCGCTTCCAGAATTTGGGGGAGCTTCAAAGACAGTGGACTGAAGCTGGAGTCCAGGTATCAAAAGTCACTGTTCACAGACGTGTCCGGGAAATGGGCTACAATAGCCGTATTCCCATGGTCAAGCCACTTCTGAACTCAAGACAACGGAAGAGGCGTCTGACTTGGGCTAAGGAAAAGAAGCACTGGACAGTTGCACAGTGGTCCAAAGTCCTCTTTTCAGACGAAAGCAAGTTTTGTATTTCATTTGGAAGTCAAGGCGCCAGAGTCTGGAGAAAGGCTGGAGAGGAGCAAAATCCAAGTTGCTTGAAATCCAGTGTGAAGTTCCCACAGTCAGCGATGGTTTGGGGAGCCATGTCAGCTGCTGGTGTTGGTCCACTGTGTTTCATCAAGCCCAGAGTAAATGCAGCTGTGTACCAAGAGATTTTAGAGCACTACATGCTTCCGTCTGCTGAAAAGCTCTATGGAGATGAGGAATTCATTTTCCAGCATGATCTGGCACCTGCCCACAGTGCCAAAACCACCAGTAACTGGTGTACTGACCATGGCATTACTGTCCTCGATTGGCCTGCAAATTCCCCTGACCTGAACCCCATAGAGAATATGTGGGGTATTGTGAAGAAGAAGCTGAAAGACACCAGACCCAACAATGCTAATGAGCTAAAGGCCGCTATTGAAGCATCCTGGGCATCCATAACACCTCAGCAATGCCACAGGCTGATTGCCTCCATGCCACGCCGCATTGATGCAATAATCCGTGCAAAAGGATTCCCAACCAAGTACTGAGTGCATTAATGGACATTTTCAAATGTTTGATTGTGTTTTGCTGTTATAAATCTTTTTTTTTTACTTGGTCTGAGGAACTATTCTAATTTTTTGAGATAGGATTTTTGAGTTTTCTTAAGCTGTATGCCATAATCAGCAATATTACAATAATAAAAGGCTTGCAATATTTCAGTTGATTTGTAATGAATCCAGAATGTATGACATTTTTGTTTTTTTAATTGCATTACAGAAAATAAAGAACTTTATCACAATATTCTAATTTTCTGAGACAGTCCTGTATATATATATATATATATATATATACTGTATATTGTATATTTATATCCAGTATATAAATATGTATAAATCTGATGTGTGCTCTGCAGGAGCGAGGAACGTTTACCACCAGCTGCTGATGAACAGCCTCCTCATGGACCTGAAGTACAAGAAGGTCTTTGCCATCCAGTTCGCCAAGGTACTCCCCGATCAGTATATACTGTACACACACATATCATACATATATAATCACCATGTTATCGCCCTCCTCTCAGAACTACAGACGGCTGCAGACAGACTTCATGGAGGACGACCACGAGCGGGTGGTGTCAGTGACGTCTCTGTCAGTGCAGCTGTTCACTGTGCCCACCATGGTGAGGAGCACACACACACACACACACACACACACACACCTATCTGTCACAGCAACATGTCCCACAGCGTGTGTGTGTGTGTGTGTGTGTGTGTGTGTGTGTGTGTGTGTGTGTGTGTGTGTCAGGCCCGGATGCTGATGGTGGAGCAGGATCTTATGACCACCATCATCAGGACGTTTGTGGATCACCTGCGTCACCGAGACCTTCAGGGACGCTTCCAGTTCGATCGATACACGGCGCAGCAGGCCTTCAAGTTCGGACGCGTGCAGAGTCTCATTGGAGACCTCAAGTGAGGACCACATACACACCTGGTTTACATCTGGTTTACATCTGGTTTACACCTGGTTTACACCTGTTACACACCTGCTTTACATCTGGTTTACATCTGGTTTACATCTGGTTTACACCTGGTTTACACCTGTTACACACCTTACATTACATTACATTACATTGCATTTAGCAGACGCTTTTATCCAAAGCGACTTACAATAAGTTCATACGACCAGGAAGACACAACCTGAAGAAACAGAATCATAAAGTACATCAGGTTCAAAGAGCCAAACACTTCAAGTGCTACTCAGCTGGCTTTAGAGGAGCCAGTCCTTTGTTAGTTTATAAGTGCTTTGTTAGTAATTCTATCGCTGGAAGTGGAGGTAGAAAAGAGATGAGTTTTCAGTCTGGAAGGTGTGTAAGCTTTCTGCTGTCCTGATGTCAATGGGGAGCTCATTCCACCATCTTGGAGCCAGGATAGCAAACCCACGTGTTTCTGCTGATGGGAACTTGGGTCCCCCTCGCAGCGAGGGTGCAGCGAGTCGTTTGGCTGATGCAGAGCGGAGTGCACGTGCTGGGGTGTACAGTTTAACCATGTCCTGGATGTAGGAAGGGCCGGATCCATTCGCAGCATGGTACGCAAGTACCAGTGTCTTGAAGTGGATTCTAGCAGTTACCGGGAGCCAGTGGAGGGAGCGGAGGAGCGGAGTGGGGGGGGACATTTAGGAAGGTTGAAGACCAGACGAGCCGCTGCATTCTGGATGAGCTGCAGAGGTCGGATGGCACATGCAGCTAGACCAGCCAGGAGGGAGTTGCAGTAGTCTAGGCGTGAGGTGACGAGAGCCTGGACCAGAACCTGCGTGGCTTTCTGGGTCAGCTGGGGACGAATCCTCCTGATGTTGTAAAGCGTATATCTGCAGCAACGGGTTGTAGCAGCGATGTTTGCAGTGAAGGACAGGTGAGAGATGGAGGCAGAGAAAGAGGAGAGGAGAGCCTGATAGGTTAGGAGGTCGTCACGGTGTTTGGATTTCCACCATTTCCGCTCTGCTGCCCGAAGGACGGTTCTATTAGCACGCAGTGCGTCATTTAGCCAGGGAGCAGGGGGGGACTGACGAGCCTGCCGAGATGTGAGAGGACAGAGAGAGTCCAGAGAGGATGAGAGAGTAGAGAGGACAGAGAGAGTCCAGAGAGGATGAGAGAGTAGAGAGGACAGAGAGAGTCCAGAGAGGATGAGAGAGTAGAGAGGACAGAGAGAGTCCAGAGAGGATGAGAGAGTAGAGAGGACAGAGAGAGTCCAGAGAGGATGAGAGAGTAGAGAGGACAGAGAGAGTCCAGAGAGGATGAGAGAGTCCAGAGAGGACAGAGAGAGTCCAGAGAGGATGAGAGAGTCCAGAGAGGACAGAGAGAGTCCAGAGAGGACAGAGAGAGTCCAGAGAGGATGAGAGAGTCCAGAGAGGACAGAGAGAGTCCAGAGAGGAGAGTTTCTGCAGCAGAGTTTGGAGGCAGGAGTTGAAACGAGTCAGAGGAAGGGAGGGCTGAGAGCACCGATGAGGCAAAGGTAGAGGGGGAGAGGGAACGAAGGTTACGGCGGACAGGTGCAGGATGAGAAGAGATTAGTTTGTTATGTTTGGAAAGGGGTAGAGAGAATGAAACGAAGAAGTGATCGGATGTGTGGAGCGGGTTTACAGAGAGGTTAGAAGTAGAGCAGTTCCTTGAGAATATGAGATCAAGGACACTGCCAGCTTTATGAGTTGGTGGGGATGGAGACAGTGAGAAAGCAAAATGTTTTGACCGTTGGGGCTCATCCTAATGTTCGGCCTTGATGTAACAACATTCATAAATAAGTCAATGTAACACCCTTTTCACCGGTTACACGTTTCATTCGCCCTGTACGATGGGCGCTGTAAGTGATGAAATGGGGGATGTTGGCTTATCTGGCGCCTGCAGCTCACAGCCAAAGTGCGAGCGAGCGAGGGAGGGTGCACCGGTACCGGCGAGTGTTTAGATAGTTCACTTTAGGATGCGTTCACACCTGCCTTGTATAGTCCGGTTGAATCGAACCCTGGTGCGTTTAGCCGCTTGGTGCGGTTCATCTGGGTCGGTGTGAACGCAGTCCGAGACCTCTGAAGTGAACTAAACAACCGGACTCTGGCCCGCCTGAAAGAGGTGGTCTCGGAGCGCTTGCTCGTGAACTCTGGAGCGGTTCATTTGGGTCGGTGTGAACGCAGTCCGCACCGAAACATAGGAAGCGTAGTATTTACGGGTCATAAGAACGCGGATATCTTCAAAATCTTTAGCGAAAGAGTCTTTCCAGACATCCGCGGTAGTTTAGTTAAAGAGTGAAGCAGAATGAAGAGTTGAACAGTGTAAAGTAAAAATGCTCCGTCAGCTCCATAAAAGTAAGAACAGCTGCCGTCGGTGAAACGCCCCCCTGACTGCAGAACGTCTCTCATTGTGTTATAATGGTGAGCAGCATTTCCGTGCACATGACTTGTGTTTAAAGTTTATAGTCCGTTTGAGTTTTGCCGTGTGAACGCAAACCGAGCCTTCTGAAGAATGAAGCCATGCAACAAACTGTGGTCTGGTGCGCAGCCGAGAGCGGACTATTAGCTGTGAACGCACATCTCAGTGGGTCTCACGGTTTGATCACCATTTCTGTAAACACATATTTCCAAGGCATTCCTTTATAATTATTGGGATGAAACGGGTTTGAAATCATTCCGATGTAAACTATAGACAGGTAACCAGACATATCCTTTAAACTGGAGAGATAAAAACATATGCATCAATAAAATAGTAAAATAAGATCTGAATGAACAACAAAAATAAAACACGTTACATG
Organism: Harpagifer antarcticus; assembly: GCA_902827135.1. Lineage (NCBI taxonomy): Eukaryota > Metazoa > Chordata > Actinopteri > Perciformes > Harpagiferidae > Harpagifer > Harpagifer antarcticus. The sequence goes on from CADEHL010000789.1 coordinate 6,538, forward strand.
TATTTGTTATTGGCTATGGGTTACTGGTTATGTTCACATACTTATTTAATTATTAAAATGTAAACCGATCTTTGTCATATGGGTGTTTAGAGTTGCCCTAGATCTAGTCTCTAGTCATTCTGCTCAAAGTGCTCCAGATTGAAGCATTTTACTTTCAAATGTTCCAACCTGTCTTCCCGGTTTGCCTGAGAGGCAGACATGCTGGTTTCTCTCAACAACAACTGTTTTTAAATGGGGGGGGTGTTCCTTTAAAAGTTGCTCTGCTGCAGCTTCAGTGGTTCAGGTTCCAGTTACATAGCAGTGAATATAAACTGATTCATGTGAATATTACTGTAAACTAACCTGTGGAAAAGTCTCTCGAATAAATGTTATTTTGTTGGTGGAAGAAGCATGTAGCATTTTGTTGCTACCCTCCCTCAAAGAATCGGAATTGAGAACCGTTAAGAACCGGAATCGAAAAGTAGAATCGGAATCAGAATCGTGGAAATTCAAACGATACCCAACCCTAGTTATATACCAGGTTTACACCTGGTTTACACCTGGTTTACACCTCTTACACACCTGTTATACACCTGGTTTACACCTGTTATACACCTGGTTTACACCTCTTACACACCTGTTATACACCTGGTTTACACCTGTTATACACCTGGTTTACACACCTGTTATACACCTGGTTTACACACCTGTTATACACCTGGTTTACACCTGTTATACACCTGGTTTACACCTCTTACACACCTGTTATACACCTGGTTTACACCTGTTATACACCTGGTTTACACACCTGTTATACACCTGGTTTACACCTGTTGTACACCTGGTTTACACCTGGTTTACACCTCTTACACACCTGTTATACACCTGGTTTACACCTGTTGTACACCTGGTTTACACACCTGTTATACACCTGGTTTACACCTGTTGTACACCTGGTTTACACACCTGTTATACACCTGGTTTACACACCTGTTATACACCTGTTGTACACCTGGTTTACACCTCTTACACACCTGTTGTACACCTGGTTTACACACCTGTTATACACCTGGTTTACACCTGTTGTACACCTGGTTTACACACCTGTTATACACCTGGTTTACACCTGTTGTACACCTGGTTTACACCTGTTGTACACCTGATTTACACCTGTTGTACACCAGTTACCATAGTTTCTATACCAGTTATACACCTGTAATACGTGTATGTGCAGGTACGTGCTGATCAGCCGACCCTCTGAATGGAGCGATCAGCTGCGACTGAAGTTTCTCGAAGGTCTCGATGCTTTTCTGGAGCTGCTCAAGTGTATGCAGGTAACTCACCTGGAGACAGGTAGCTCACCTGGAGACAGGTAGCTCACCTGGAGACAGGTAACTCACCTGGAGACAGGTAGCTCAAGTGTATGCAGGTAACTCACCTGGAGACAGGTAGCTCTCATGGAGACAGGTATCTCACCTGGAGACAGGTAGCTCTCATGGAGACGGGTAGCTCTCATGTAGACAGGTAGCTCACCTGGAGACAGGTATCTCACCTGGAGACAGGTAGCTCTCATGGAGACGGATAGCTCTCATGGAGACAGGTAGCTCTCGTGGAGACAGGTAGCTCACCTGGAGACAGGTAGCTCAAGTGTATGCAGGTAACTCACCTGGAGACAGGTAGCTCTCGTGGAGACAGGTAGCTCACCTGGAGACAGGTAACTCACCTGGAGACAGGTAGCTCAAGTGTATGCAGGTAACTCACCTGGAGACAGGTAGCTCTCATGGAGACAGGTATCTCACCTGGAGACAGGTAGCTCTCGTGGAGACAGGTAGCTCTCATGTAGACAGGTAGCTCACCTGGAGACAGGTATCTCACCTGGAGACAGGTAGCTCTCGTGGAGACAGGTAGCTCACCTGGAGACGGGTAGCTCACCTGGAGACGGGTAGCTCACCTGGAGACGGGTAGCTCACCTGGAGACGGGTAGCTCACCTGGAGACGGGTAGCTCACCTGGAGACGGGTAGCTCACCTGGAGACAGGTAGCTCTGAACAGTCAAATGGCAGCTGAGTGGGGGATTAAGCAGAAATCACAAGACACTCAGGTTTAATTTGAAACTTAAAGATAAGTTAAAACAAGAGCAACCCCAAGGAGGTGTAGACCTCAGAACAGGTGAAGGTGTTCCTGCAGAGAGACGTCTGACCTCAGAACAGGTGAAGGTGTTCCTGCAGAGAGACTTCTGACCTCAGAACAGGTGAAGGTGTTCCTGCAGAGAGACGTCTGACCTCAGAACAGGTGAAGGTGTTCCTGCAGAGAGACTTCTGACCTCAGAACAGGTGAAGGTGTTCCTGCAGAGAGACTTCTGACCTCAGAACAGGTGAAGGTGTTCCTGCAGAGAGACGTCTGACCTCAGAACAGGTGAAGGTGTTCCTGCAGAGAGACGTCTGACCTCAGAACAGGTGAAGGTGTTCCTGCAGAGAGACGTCTGACCTCAGAACAGGTGAAGGTGTTCCTGCAGAGAGACTTCTGACCTCAGAACAGGTGAAGGTGTTCCTGCAGAGAGACGTCTGACCTCAGAACAGGTGAAGGTGTTCCTGCAGAGAGACTTCTGACCTCAGAACAGGTGAAGGTGTTCCTGCAGAGAGACGTCTGACCTCAGAACAGATCACAGTCAGGTGAAGGTGTAACCCTAACCCCCTCCCTCTCCCCCCTCCCCCTCCCTCTCCCCCCCCCCCCTCCCCCTCTCCCCCCCCCCCTCCCCCTCTCCCCGCCCCCCCTCAGGGCATGGACCCCGTGGTGAGGCAGGTGGGGCAGCACATAGAGATGGAGCCTGAGTGGGAGGCAGCGTTCACTCTCCAGATGAAGCTGAGCCCCATCATCTCTCTGCTGGAGGAGTGGTGCTGCAGCGACGTGAGTACTCTGTGTACTCTGTGTACTCTGTGTGCTCTGTGTGCTCTGTGTGCTCTGTGTGCTCTGTGTACTCTGTGTGCTCTGTGTGCTCTGTGTGCTCTGTGTACTCTGTGTACTCTGTGTACTCTGTGTGCTCTGTGTACTCTGTGTGCTCTGTGTTAGGAAGTGGGCATACCGTGTCCCAGTAACGCCAAATCTAATTCGTTACACCCCTCCTCTTTTATGATTGGCCGTTGTCTAGATTTAAAGGGGACCTATCATGCAAAATGCACTTTTGTACGTCTTTAACATGAATGTGTCCCCGGTGTTCCAGGGAACTCACCAAGTGTCAGAAAAACAACCCTCTCTATTTTCCTCCATACCCAAATCTCTAAAAAAGGGGCTGCAACGGATCTGATACAGACTGATCCAGATTTGAACACTTCTATGACGTCACAGAAGTGGCGCTACGGCTATTGGTCAATTCTCCACCAATCAGGAGGAGACAGCCACGGACATTGCCGTTGGAAAGCGCTGGAGACACTGTAGTACATATGCCAGGCCTGTAGATGGTGCTGCTCTCACAGAATCAGCCCGTGCAAAGACAGTGTTACATTGCGCGAAATGAGGAATGGCTAAAATGCATGATCTGTTTGGTATTTTGAAAATTAAAAAGTATAAATATGCCTTTTATAGGTTTGGTCCTACACTATATTGTTCAAATATAGCATGCTAGGTCCACTTTAAACCAAGAAGTACTGTTTGTCCCTCTCCAACGTGATGAAATATGGCTGTGGAAACGTCTCCCGTAAGTTACTTTACAAATGATTGGTTTAATTAAAGGCTTGCTTTTGTATTCTGTGGTTATTCCACAAGAGCCGTCCTTACTTAAAAATGGATCGAGTTTTTTAGATAATACATTTTTATGCATATTAGGGTTAGGGGTAGGGGTAGGGGTAGGGGTGGGTTAGGGTAGGGGTAGGGTTAGGGTTAGGGGTGGGGTAGGGGTAGGGTTAGGGTAATGTTGTGAATTGAGTGGCCCATGATGGTGGTGGGGTTATGGTATGGGCAGGCGTATGTAATGGACGACGAACACAGGCTACTCGATTCACAACATTACCCTACCCCTACCCCTCACACCCCCCCAATAAAGCAAAACTGCACGTTTCAGAGTGGCCTTTTAGTGTGGCCAGCCTAAGGCCCACCTGTGCAGTAACCATGCTGTCTAATCAGCATCTTGATATCACCTGTGAGGTGGGATGGATTACCTCGTAAAGGAGAAGTGCTCACGATCACACATTCTTTCAGATCTCTGAACAATATTTGAGAGAAATGGTTATTTTGTGTTTATAGAAAATGTTTTAGATCTTTGAGTTCATCTCATGAACAAAGGGAGCAAAAACAAAAGTGTTGCGTTTATATTTTGGTTCAGTGTGTGATAATATAAAATGTAGCTTTCAAAAACTGAATTTGGAATTGATCATTTTGATTACTTTAGCAAAATATTTTATTCACAAATGTCGCTTTTCAAAATGTCCATTACATTACATTACATTGCATTTAGCAGACGCTTTTGTCCAAAGCGACTTACAATAAGTACATACGACCAGGAAGACACAGCCCAGAAGAAAAACAGAATCATATAAGTACAACAGGTATCATAGAGCCACACATTTCAAGTGCTACTCAGCTGGCTATAGATAGGCCAGTCCTATGTTAGTATAAAAGTGCTTTGTCAGCTGGCTATAGATAAGCCAGTCCTATGTTAGTATATAAGTGCTTTGATAGTAATTCTATCGCTCGAAGTGGAATTTAAAGAGATGAGTTCTCAGTCTGGAAGGTGTGTAAGCTTTCTGCCGTCCTGATGTCAATGGGGAGCTCATTCCACCATCTTGGAGCCAGGATAGCAAACCCACGTGTTTTTGCTGATGGGAACTTGGGTCCACCTCGCAGCGAGGGTGCAGCGAGTCGTTTGGCTGATGCCGAGCGGAGTGCACGCGCTGGGGTGTACGGTTTAACCATGTCCTGGATGTAGGAAGGGCCAGATCCATTCGCAGCATGGTACGCAAGTACCAGTGTCTTGAAGTGGATTCTAGCAGTTACCGGGAGCCAGTGGAGGGAGCGGAGGAGCGGAGTGGTGTGGGAAAATTTTGGAAGGTTGAAGACCAGACGAGCCGCTGCATTCTGGATGAGCTGAAGAGGTCGGATGGCACATGCAGGTAGACCAGCCAGGAGGGAGTTGCAATAGTCTAGGCGTGAGATGACGAGAGCCTGGACCAGAACCTGGGTGGCTTTCTGGGTCAGCTGGGGACGAATCTTCCTGATGTTGTACAGCGTATATCTGCAGCAACGAGTTTGTAGCAGCGATGTTTGCAGTGAAGGACAGGTTGGTATCTAGGGTCACACCCAGATTCCTTGCGGTCAGAGTCGGGGAAACAACAGAGGTGCCGATGTTGATCGTCAGGTCAAGAGTAGGACAATCTTTTCCCGGAAGGAAAAGCAGTTCAGTCTTGTCAAGGTTGAGCTTGAGGTGATGAGCAGACATCCACTGAGAGATGTCAGCTAGACAAGCAGAGATGCGTGCGACGACCTGGGTCTCTGAGCGGGGAAAGGACAGAATCAATTGGGTGTCGTCAGCATAGCAGTGGTAAGAAAAACCATGCGGGCTAATGACCGATCCGAGCGAGTTTGTGTACAGAGAGAAAAGGAGGGGACCAAGAACAGAGCCCTGAGGGACCCCTGTAGTTAATTGACAAGGGTCAGACTCAGACCCTCTCCAAGTTACCCTGTAGGTACGGTCTTTGAGGTATGAGGTGAGGAGGGAAAGTGCAGAGCCTGAAACTCCAAGTTCTTGGAGAGTGCGAAGGAGGATCTGATGGTTCACCGTGTCGAATGCAGCTGACAGGTCCAACATGATGATGACAGAGGAGAGGGATGCAGCTTTAGCAGTGTGCAGTTCCTCAGTGACAGCAAGGAGGGCCGTTTCTGTGGAGTGACCTGCCTTGAACCCAGACTGGTGCGGATCCAGGAGGTTGTTCTGGTGGAGATAGCAGGAGAGTTGTTTAAAGACAGCGCGTTCAAGTGTTTTAGACAGGAACGGGAGGAGAGAGACAGGCCTGTAGTTTATAACATCGGACGGGTTGAGAGTGGGTTTCTTTAGGAGAGGGTTTACTCTCGCCTCCTTGAGACCGTTTGGAAAGTGACCAGAAGTTAGAGAAGTGTTGATGAAATGGGTGAGAAACGGTAGAATTTCAGGAGCGATAGTCTGAAGGAGGTTTGAAGGGATGGGGTCCAGAGGACAGGTGGTAGGGCGGGCAGAGGTAATGAGGGTAAGAACCTCACTTGGAGAGAGAGGGGAAAAGGAGGTTAGTGAGTGGTTGAAAGGAGGGTCTGGTGACCCAGCGGTCAGTAAAGGTGAGTCAGAAAAAGAAGAGCGAATATCATCAACCTTTTTTTCGAAGTGGTTAACAAAGTCGCTTGACAGAAGTGAGGAGGGGGGAGGGGCTTTGGGAGGGTCCAAGAGGGTGGAGAAGATGGAAAATAGTTTTTTGGGATTGGAATAGGAAGATTGGATCTTATCTTGAAAGAAAGTGCTCTTTGCCTGAGAGATGGAGGTAGAGAAAGAGGAGAGGAGAGCCTGATAGGTTAGGAGGTCGTCACGGTGTTTGGATTTCCACCATTTCCGCTCTGCTGCCCGAAGGACGGTTCTATTAGCACGCAGTGCGTCATTTAGCCAGGGAGCAGGAGGGGACTGACGAGCCTGCCGAGATGTGAGAGGACAGAGAGAGTCCAGAGAGGATGAGAGAGTAGAGAGGACAGAGAGAGTCCAGAGAGGATGAGAGAGTAGAGAGGAGAGTTTCTGCAGCAGAGTTTGGAGGCAGGAGTTTAAACGAATCAGAGGAAGGGAGGGCTGAGAGCACCGATGAGGCAAAGGTAGAGGGGGAGAGGGAACGAAGGTTACGGCGGACAGGTGCAGGCTGAGAAGAGATTATTTTGTTATGTCTGGAAAGGGGTAGAGAGAATGAAAGGAAGAAGTGATCGGATGTGTGGAGCGGGTTAACAGAGAGGTTAGAAGTAGTGCAATTCCTTGAGAATATGAGATCAAGGACATTGCCAGCTTTATGAGTTGGTGGGGATGGAGACAGTGAGAAAGCGAAGGCGGTTAACAGAGATGTTAGTTCGTCTATCTTCCCCGTCTGGAGGTTGAAGTCTCCGAGAAGTACAGCCGGAGGGCCAGTTTCAGGGATATGTGAGAGGAGATGATCTAACTCCTCCAAGAAGTCCCCCAAGGCGCCTGGTGGACGGTAGAGAACAACAATGGTTCATTGTATAGGATGGGTCACTGTGACGGCATGGAATTCAAAGGTGGAAGGAGTGAAGTTAGGAAGCTTGAAGAGGGAACAGCTCCATTTGGGAGAGAGCAGGAGACCAGTGCCACCTCCTCTGCCAGTGGGTCTGGGTGTATGGGAGAAGGAGTATGCTGTGGAGAGAGCTGCTGGGGTGGATGTGTTGGATGGAGTAATCCAGGTCTCAGTGAGAGCAAGGAAATCCAGAGACTGCAGGGAAGCGTAGCCAGAGATGAAGTCAGCCTTGGGAACAGCTGACTGGCAGTTCCACAGGCCGCCTGAGACTAGATGTTGGATGTCAGTGGAGCATGTGGGATAGACGAGAGCAGGCCGGTTATATCGATTACGAGATACACGGGGCCAGTGATGATAGAGAGAAGACACATGAACAGGAATGGAGAAAATACACATGATTATAGCCTGAGGGGCTAGACAACTAAAGAAAGTAAAATAAAACACCAGCGATACTTAGCTCAATCAGAGTAGGATTTGCCTCCTCTTTGCCTCCTCGTGACTCCCGCAGGACTCCAATGTCTTTGTCGGTCTTAGAGACTGCAGCAGGACTCCTATGTCTTTGTCGGTCTTAGAGACTCCCGCAGGACTCCAATGTCTTTGTCGGTCTTAGAGACTACAGCAGGACTCCTATGTCTTTGTCGGTCTTAGAGACTCCCGCAGGACTCCAATGTCTTTGTCGGTCTTAGAGACTCCCGCAGGACTCCAATGTCTTTGTCGGTCTTAGAGACTCCCACAGGACTCCAATGTCTTTGTCGGTCTTAGAGACTCCAGCAGGACTCCTATGTCTTTGTCGGTCTTAGAGACTCCCGCAGGACTCCAATGTCTTTGTCGGTCTTAGAGACTGCAGCAGGACTCCTATGTCTTTGTCGGTCTTAGAGACTCCCGTAGGACTCCAATGTCTTTGTCGGTCTTAGAGACTGCAGCAGGACTCCTATGTCTTTGTCGGTCTTAGAGACTCCCGCAGGACTCCAATGTCTTTGTCGGTCTTAGAGACTGCAGCAGGACTCCTATGTCTTTGTCGGTCTTAGAGACTCCCGCAGGACTCCAATGTCTTTGTCGGTCTTAGAGACTGCAGCAGGACTCCTATGTCTTTGTCGGTCTTAGAGACTCCCGTAGGACTCCAATGTCTTTGTCGGTCTTAGAGACTGCAGCAGGACTCCTATGTCTTTGTCGGTCTTAGAGACTGCAGCAGGACTCCTATGTCTTTGTCGGTCTTAGAGACTCCCGTAGGACTCCAATGTCTTTGTCGGTCTTAGAGACTGCAGCAGGACTCCTATGTCTTTGTCGGTCTTAGAGACTCCCGCAGGACTCCAATGTCTTTGTCGGTCTTAGAGACTACAGCAGGACTCCTATGTCTTTGTCGGTCTTAGAGACTCCCGCAGGACTCCAATGTCTTTGTCGGTCTTAGAGACTCCCGCAGGACTCCAATGTCTTTGTCGGTCTTAGAGACTCCCGCAGGACTCCAATGTCTTTGTCGGTCTTAGAGACTCCCACAGGACTCCAATGTCTTTGTCGGTCTTAGAGACTCCAGCAGGACTCCTATGTCTTTGTCGGTCTTAGAGACTCCCGCAGGACTCCAATGTCTTTGTCGGTCTTAGAGACTGCAGCAGGACTCCTATGTCTTTGTCGGTCTTAGAGACTCCCGTAGGACTCCAATGTCTTTGTCGGTCTTAGAGACTGCAGCAGGACTCCTATGTCTTTGTCGGTCTTAGAGACTCCCGCAGGACTCCAATGTCTTTGTCGGTCTTAGAGACTGCAGCAGGACTCCTATGTCTTTGTCGGTCTTAGAGACTCCCGCAGGACTCCAATGTCTTTGTCGGTCTTAGAGACTGCAGCAGGACTCCTATGTCTTTGTCGGTCTTAGAGACTCCCGTAGGACTCCAATGTCTTTGTCGGTCTTAGAGACTGCAGCAGGACTCCTATGTCTTTGTCGGTCTTAGAGACTGCAGCAGGACTCCTATGTCTTTGTCGGTCTTAGAGACTCCCGTAGGACTCCAATGTCTTTGTCGGTCTTAGAGACTGCAGCAGGACTCCTATGTCTTTGTCGGTCTTAGAGACTCCCGCAGGACTCCAATGTCTTTGTCGGTCTTAGAGACTCCAGCAGGACTCCAATGTCTTTGTCGGTCTTAGAGACTGCAGCAGGACTCCTATGTCTTTGTCGGTCTTAGAGACTCCCGCAGGACTCCAATGTCTTTGTCGGTCTTAGAGACTGCAGCAGGACTCCTATGTCTTTGTCGGTCTTAGAGACTCCCGCAGGACTCCAATGTCTTTGTCGGTCTTAGAGACTGCAGCAGGACTCCTATGTCTTTGTCGGTCTTAGAGACTCCCGCAGGACTCCAATGTCTTTGTCGGTCTTAGAGACTGCAGCAGGACTCCTATGTCTTTGTCGGTCTTAGAGACTCCCGCAGGACTCCAATGTCTTTGTCGGTCTTAGAGACTGCAGCAGGACTCCTATGTCTTTGTCGGTCTTAGAGACTCCCGTAGGACTCCAATGTCTTTGTCGGTCTTAGAGACTGCAGCAGGACTCCTATGTCTTTGTCGGTCTTAGAGACTCCCGTAGGACTCCAATGTCTTTGTCGGTCTTAGAGACTGCAGCAGGACTCCTATGTCTTTGTCGGTCTTAGAGACTCCCGTAGGACTCCAATGTCTTTGTCGGTCTTAGAGACTGCAGCAGGACTCCTATGTCTTTGTCGGTCTTAGAGACTCCCGTAGGACTCCAATGTCTTTGTCGGTCTTAGAGACTGCAGCAGGACTCCTATGTCTTTGTCGGTCTTAGAGACTCCCGTAGGACTCCAATGTCTTTGTCGGTCTTAGAGACTGCAGCAGGACTCCAATGTCTTTGTCGGTCTTAGAGACTCCAGCAGGACTCCAATGTCTTTGTCGTCTTCGGCTGTCTGACGCTCCAGGAAATAGCTACCTAAAATGGAGCCTGATTGCTGAGTTCTCACAGCAGTGGGGCCACGCCCCTCTGATGAGTTAACTCTCTACAGCTGATGGGCGACAGCAGAGTGGCCCTGCCTATATTGTAATGCAGGCTTGAGTGCCCGACTGAGACCTGTGTTACAGGTTCCCCTGAGCAGATCTGAGATGTAAGATCTCTCTACAGCGCCCTATAAGGTACAATAACTGCAGAACAATTATAAAGAGTAGAATAAATGAAACAGAGAAGTCGAATTAAACAAGAATATAACTTACAGTGGTTGCTGCATCAACAGGTCGTGACCCGGTAATAAGCAATAATATACGTCGGCGGCTGCTTGACTTGTGCTCGCGATTTATGACCGAGACTTGCCGCCACACACACAGTACTGCGAGTACCTGACAGCACTGTGTGTGTGTGTGTGTGTGTGTGTGTGTGTGTTTACAGGAGCAGGTGCTGGTGGCAGCCTACAGGAAGTGTGTGTTGCTGCTCAGCGCCACACACACCTCTCTGGCTGACGGGGAGCAGCCGCTCAGCCTCAGTGTGTGTGGACACTCTGTTGAGACCTTCAGGTACCAGGTGTCCCAGGAGAAGGTTTCCATACACCTGCCCCTCTGCAGGCTGCTGGCAGGTACACACACACACACACACACACACACACCTGCCCCTCTGCAGGCTGCTGGCAGGTACACACACACACACACACACACACACACACACCTGCCCCTCTGCAGGCTGCTGGCAGGTACACACACACACACACACACACACACACACACACCTGCCCCTCTGCAGGCTGCTGGCAGGTACACACACACACACACACACACCTGCCCCTCTGCAGGCTGCTGGCAGGTACACACACATGCATTAAATGTATTGACATAACGAGGGAGCATGGAAGATCCCCATCGGCCCGGTTAGGGTTACCCCTAACCGGGCCGATGTGTTAGGGGTTAGGGGTAGAGGTTAGGGGTACCCCTAACCTCTACCCCTAACCCCTAACCCCTAACCGGGCCGATGTGTTAGGGGTTAGGGGTAGAGGTTAGGGGTACCCCTAACCCTAACCCCTAACCCCTAACCCCTAACCCCTAACCGGGCCGATGTGTTAGGGGTTAGGGGTTAGGGTTAGAGGTTAGGGGTACCCCTAACCCCTAACCTCTACCCCTAACCCCTAACCCCTAACCGGGCCGATGTGTTAGGGTTAGGGGTTAGGGGTTAGGGGGTAGGGGTAGAGGTTAGGGGTAGGGGTACCCCTAACCTCTACCCCTACCCCCTAACCCCTAACCCTAACACATCGGCCCATTGGATCGTTATCAGCCCCTCTGCTGTTGGAGCATCCCTAGACATAACGTATGTAGATGTCAAGCAGTATAAACAGTGTGTTGTTGTTGTTGTTGTTGTTGTTGTGTTCCTCAGGGCTCCATGTTCTCCTCAGCAGGACTCAGGTGGCCGTCCGCTTCCCCGAGCAGCTGCCTCTGGTGAGAGACACACACACTCCACACTGACTACACACTGACTACACACTCTACACACTGACTACACACTCTACACACTGACTACACACTGACTACACACTCTACACACTGACTACACACTCTACACACTGACTACACACTCTACACACTGACTACACACTCTACACACACTCTCCACACTGACTACACACTCTACACACTGACTACACACTCTACACACTGACTACACACTCTACACACTGACTACACACTCTACACACACACTCCACACTGACTACACACTCTACACACTGACTACACACTCTACACACTGACTACACACTCTACACACACACTCCACACTGACTACACACTCTACACACTGACTACACACTCTACACTGACTACACACTCTACACACTGACTACACACTCTACACACTGACTACACACTCTACACACTGACTACACACTCTACACACTGACTACACACTCTACACACACACTCCACACTGACTACACACTCTACACACTGACTACATACTCTACACACTGACTACACACTCTACACACACACTACACACACACTCCACACTGACTACAAACTCTACACACACACTCCACACTGACTTCACACTCTACACACACACTCCACACTGACTACACACTCTACACACTGACTACACACTCTACACACTGACTACACACTCTACACACACACTACACACACTCCACACTGACTACACACTCTACACACTGACTACACACTGACTACACACTCTACACACACACTACACACTGACTACACACTCTACACACTGACTACACACTCTACACACACACTACACACTGACTACACACTCTACACACTGACTACACACTCTACACACTGACTACACACTCTACACACACACTACACACACACTCCACACTGACTTCACACTCTACACACACACTACACACTGACTACACACTCTACACACACACTACACACTGACTACACACTAGACACTGACTACACACACACTACACACTGACTACACACACACTACACACTGACTACACACTGAGCTACACACTAACTACACACACACTACACACTGACTACACACTGACTACACAAACACTACACACACACACACACACTACACACTGACTACACACACACACTACACACTGACTACAGACACACTACACACACACTACACACACACTACACACTGTCTCTGTCTGTGTGTCTTCAGGGGGATCTCAGCCCCCCCCTCCTGATCGAGCTCCCTCTACGCTGCCTGGTGCTCTGTGCCCAGGTGCATGCTGGGATGTGGAGGAGGAACGGGTTCTCCCTGATCAACCAGGTGAGTACCACTACATACATAGAGGACTCTTTAAAGTAGAGACACTACATACTGATATACACCTGAACATCAGCAGGAGAGGACTCTTTAAAGTAGAGACACTACATACTGATATACACCTGAACATCAGCAGGAGAGGACTCTTTAAAGTAGAGACACTACATACTGATATACACCTGAACATCAGCAGGAGAGGACTCTTTAAAGTAGAGACACTACATACTGATGAACACCTGAACATCAGCAGGAGAGGACTCTTTAAAGTAGAGACACTACATACTGATATACACCTGAACATCAGCAGGAGAGGACTCTTTAAAGTAGAGACACTACACACTGATATACACCTGAACATCAGCAGGAGAGGACTCTTTAAAGTAGAGACACTACATACTGATATACACCTGAACATCAGCAGGAGAGGACTCTTTAAAGTAGAGACACTACATACTGATGAACACCTGAACATCAGCAGGAGAGGACTCTTTAAAGTAGAGACACTACATACTGATATACACCTGAACATCAGAGGAGAGGACTCTTTAAAGTAGAGACACTACATACTGATATACACCTGAACATCAGCAGGAGAGGACTCTTTAAAGTAGAGACACTCCATACTGATATACACCTGAACATCAGCAGGAGAGGACTCTTTAAAGTAGAGACACTACATACTGATATACACCTGAACATCAGCAGGAGAGGACTCTTTAAAGTAGAGACACTACCTACTGATATACACCTGAACATCAGCAGGAGAGGACTCTTTAAAGTAGAGACACTACATACTGATATACACCTGAACATCAGCAGGAGAGGACTCTTTAAAGTAGAGACACTACATACTGATATACACCTGAACATCAGCAGGAGAGGACTCTTTAAAGTAGAGACACTACATACTGATATACACCTGAACATCAGCAGGAGAGGACTCTTTAAAGTACAGACACTACATACACCTGAACATCAGCAGGAGAGGACTCTTTAAAGTAGAGACACTACATACTGATATACACCTGAACATCAGCAGGAGAGGACTCTTTAAAGTAGAGACACTACATACTGATATACACCTGAACATCAGCAGGAGAGGACTCTTTAAAGTACAGACACTACATACACCTGAACATCAGCAGGAGAGGACTCTTTAAAGTAGAGACACTACATACTGATATACACCTGAACATCAGCAGGAGAGGACTCTTTAAAGTAGAGACACTACATACTGATATACACCTGACCATCAGCAGGAGAGGACTCTTTAAAGTAGAGACACTACATACTGATATACACCTGAACATCAGCAGGAGAGGACTCTTTAAAGTAGAGACACTACATACTGATATACACCTGAACATCAGCAGGAGAGGACTCTTTAAAGTAGAGACACTACACACTGATATACACCTGAACCTCAGCAGGAGAGGACTCTTTAAAGTACAGACACTACATACACCTGAACCTCAGCAGGAGAGGACTCTTTAAAGTAGAGGCACTACATACTGATATACACCTGAACCTCAGCAGGAGAGGACTCTTTAAAGTACAGACACTACATACTGATATATACCTGAACATCAGGAGGAGAGGACTCTTTAAAGTAGAGACACTACATACTGATATACACCTGAACATCAGCAGGAGAGGACTCTTTAAAGTAGAGACACTACACACTGATATACACCTGAACCTCAGCAGGAGAGGACTCTTTAAAGTACAGACACTACATACACCTGAACATCAGCAGGAGAGGACTCTTTAAAGTAGAGACACTACATACTGATATACACCTGAACATCAGCAGGAGAGGACTCTTTAAAGTAGAGACACTACATACTGATATACACCTGAACATCAGCAGGAGAGGACTCTTTAAAGTAGAGACACTACATACTGATATACACCTGAACCTCAGCAGGAGAGGACTCTTTAAAGTAGAGGCACTACATACTGATATACACCTGAACCTCAGCAGGAGAGGACTCTTTAAAGTACAGACACTACATACTGATATATACCTGAACATCAGCAGGAGAGGACTCTTTAAAGTAGAGGCACTACATACTGACATACACCTGAACATCAGCAGGAGAGGACTCTTTAAAGTAGAGACACTACATACTGATATACACCTGAACATCAGCAGGAGAGGACTCTTTAAAGTAGAGACACTACATACTGATATACACCTGAACATCAGCAGGAGAGGACTCTTTAAAGTAGAGACACTACATACTGATATACACCTGAACATCAGCAGGAGAGGACTCTTTAAAGTAGAGACACTACATACTGATATACACCTGAACATCAGCAGGAGAGGACTCTTTAAAGTAGAGGCACTACATACTGATATACACCTGAACATCAGCAGGAGAGGACTCTTTAAAGTAGAGACACTACATACTGATATACACCTGAACATCAGAGGAGAGGACTCTTTAAAGTAGAGACACTACCTACTGATATACACCTGAACATCAGCAGGAGAGGACTCTTTAAAGTACAGACACTACATACTGATATACACCTGAACACCAGCAGGAGAGGACTCTTTAAAGTAGAGACACTACATACTGATATACACCTGAACATCAGCAGGAGAGGACTCTTTAAAGTAGAGACACTACATACTGATATACACCTGAACATCAGCAGGAGAGGACTCTTTAAAGTAGAGACACTACATACTGATATACACCTGAACATCAGCAGGAGAGGACTCTTTAAAGTAGAGACACTACATACTGATATACACCTGAACATCAGGAGGAGAGGACTCTTTAAAGTAGAGACACTACATACTGATATACACCTGAACATCAGCAGGAGAGGACTCTTTAAAGTAGAGACACTACATACTGATATACACCTGAACATCAGCAGGAGAGGACTCTTTAAAGTAGAGACACTACATACTGATACACACCTGAACATCAGCAGGAGAGGACTCTTTAAAGTAGAGACACTACATACTGATACACACCTGAACATCAGCAGGAGAGGACTCTTTAAAGTAGAGACACTACATACTGATATACACCTCAACATCAGCAGGAGAGGACTCTTTAAAGTAGAGACACTACATACTGATATACACCTGAACATCAGCAGGAGAGGACTCTTTAAAGTAGAGACACTACATACTGATATACACCTGGACATCAGCAGGAGAGGACTCTTTAAAGTAGAGACACTACATACTGATGTGTGTGTGTGTGTGTGTGTGTGTGTGTGTGTGTGTGTGTGTGTGTGTGTGTGTGTGTGTTTCAGATTTATTATTATCACAACGTGAAGTGTCGAGTGGAGATGTTTGATAAGGACATCACCATGCTGCAGGTACACAGAGTATATAACATGTGTATATAAAGTGTTGTTAACCCTGTTATATAGAACAGTGAGTGATGTGTGTGATATGTGTGTGTGTTCGATTTGTGGTGTGTGTGTGTGTGTGTGTGTGTGTGTGTGTGTGTGTGTGTGTGATGTGTGCAGGTGGGGGCCTCCATGATGGACCCGGACCACTTCCTGATGATCGTCCTGAGCCGCTTCGAGCTGTTCCACATCTTCAGCTCTGCAGACTGCAGGAAGAGACTCCGAGAGGCCAGCAAGGTGTGTTCTTACCCATTCATTACAGCACTGTGTTCTAACTTATACTGACTGTGTGTGTGTGTGTGTGTGTGTGTGTGTGTGTGTGTGTGTGTGTGTGTGTGTGTGTGTGTGTGTGTGTGTGTGTGTGTGTGTGTGTGTGTGTGTGTGTGTGTGTGTGTGGTGTGTGTGTGTGTGTGTGTGTGTGTGTGTGTGTGTGTGTGTGGTGTGTGTGTGTGTGTGTGTGTGTGTGTGTGTGTGTGTGTGTGTGTGTGTGTGTGTGTGTGTGTGTGTGTGTGTGTGTGTGTGTGTGTGTGTGTGTGTGTGTGTAGGATCTGGTGCAGCAGAACAACACTCTGATAGAGGAGATGCTGCACCTCATCATCATGGTGGTCGGTGAGTTCAGACCGTGACCACAGAGGGAAAGGAACGTTGTCATGGCAACAGTAAAACGCCCAAATATTAATTAAGAGGCATAAAATATTAGAGCTAGAAATAAAAGAAATGACAATTTAGAAAAAGTACCCATGTAGGTAACAGGTGACAGTACAGTAAAAGTATGGCACAGTTATTACAGACTGTGACTTGAGTAGTCTAACTGTGTGTGTGTGTGTGTGTGTGTGTGTGTGTGTGTGTGTGTGTGTGTGTGTGTGTGTGTGTGTGTGTGTGTGTGTGTGTGTGTGTGTGTGTGTGTGTGTGTGTGTGTGTGTGCACGTGTGTGTGTGTGTGTGCGCGCGCAGGTGAGAGGTATGTCTCAGGTGTGGGACAGGTGGAGCCCTTCGATGAGGTCAGAAGAGAAATCATCCACCAGCTGTCAATTAGACCGATGGCTCACAGCGAGCTGGTGAAGGCTCTGCCCGAGAACGTGAGACACATACCTGTCCGTCTGTTTACCTGTGTCTCTATTTACCTGTCCGTCTGTTTACCTGTGTCTCTATTTACCTGTCCGTCTGTTTACCTGTGTCTCTATTTACCTGTCTGTCTGTTTACCTGTGTCTCTATTTACCTGTCCGTCTGTTTACCTGTGTCTCTATTTACCTGTCCGTCTGTTTACCTGTGTCTCTATGTACCTGTCTGTCTGTTTACCTCTGTCTCTATTTACCTGTCCGTCTGTTTACCTGTGTCTCTATGTACCTGTCTGTCTGTTTACCTCTGTCTCTATTTACCTGTCCGTCTGTTTACCTGTGTCTCTATGTACCTGTCTGTCTGTTTACCTGTGTCTCTATGTACCTGTCTGTCTGTTTACCTCTGTCTCTATTTACCTGTCCGTCTGTTTACCTGTGTCTCTATTTACCTGTCCGTCTGTTTACCTGTGTCTCTATTTACCTGTCTGTCTGTTTACCTGTGTCTCTATTTACCTGTCTGTCTGTTTACCTGTGTCTCTATTTACCTGTCCGTCTGTTTACCTGTGTCTCTATTTACCTGTCCGTCTGTTTACCTGTGTCTCTATTTACCTGTCCGTCTGTTTACCTGTGTCTCTATTTACCTGTCTGTCTGTTTACCTGTGTCTCTATTTACCTGTCCGTCTGTTTACCTGTGTCTCTATTTACCTGTCCGTCTGTTTACCTGTGTCTCTATTTACATGTCTGTCTGCTTACCTGTGTCTCTATTTACCTGTCTGTCTGTTTACCTGTGTCTCTATTTACATGTCTGTCTGCTTACCTGTGTCTCTATTTACCTGTCTGTCTGTTTACCTGTGTCTCTATTTACATGTCTGTCTGCTTACCTGTGTCTCTATTTACCTGTCTGTCTGTTTACCTGTGTCTCTATTTACCTGTCCGTCTGTTTACCTGTGTCTCTATTTACATGTCTGTCTGCTTACCTGTGTCTCTATTTACCTGTCTGTCTGTTTACCTGTGTCTCTATTTACATGTCTGTCTGCTTACCTGTGTCTCTATTTACCTGTCCGTCTGTTTACCTGTGTCTCTATTTACCTGTCCATCTGTTTACCTGTGTCTCTATTTACATGTCTGTCTGCTTACCTGTGTCTCTATTTACCTGTCTGTCTGTTTACCTCTGTCTCTATTTACCTGTCCGTCTGTTTACCTGTGTCTCTATTTACATGTCTGTCTGCTTACCTGTGTCTCTATTTACCTGTCTGTCTGTTTACCTGTGTCTCTATTTACCTGTCTGTCTGTTTACCTCTGTCTCTATTTACCTGTCCGTCTGTTTACCTGTGTCTCTATTTACATGTCTGTCTGCTTACCTGTGTCTCTATTTAA
>CADEHL010000790.1:0-7500 GCA_902827135.1 Harpagifer antarcticus
GGATTAATGACCTCTGTCCATTATTCACTTGTCCATCACACACACACACACACACACACACACACACACACACACACACACACACACACGGCTTGTTCTCACAGTCTGAAACAACTTCCTGTCTGTTTGAACAGCCGCTGGGCGTCATGGCGACCGGCAGAAACAGAAAACAGAAGCAGTTTCGTCACGTCGACGAGAAACGGCAGGAAAACGCTCGTTATTCTGCACGATGTTTATCTCAATAACAGGACTTCTGTCTGCTTGAGTCTGCAGACTGTTCCTGAACTCTTTCCTATCAGTTTGATGTCCTATATTCACGTTGCTCTGTTGGAGGAGCTGTAGCTGCTACATGATGACAGTCAGCATGCTATAAAGCCTCATTAGCATATTCACACGGAGTCAGAGACTTCATATAAAGATCGAGTTCATGTCAGGAATGAAGATGTCAGTTAAATGCTTTATGATATGAAAACAGGTTCACTCACGTCTTCTGACAGAGGGACTGAAATAGTTTTATTCTTGGCCGGCTCAGCATCGTAAATGAGATTTGATCTCGATGCTTTTTATCTGGTTAAATAAAAATAATAAATGTTGTTTTTAAAATGTATATCCAGTATATCACGTGCAATGTGTTGGAGCGCTAGCCAATAGGAGCGCTAGCCAATAGGAGCGCTAGCCAATAGGAGCACTAGCCAATAGGAGCGCGAGTGATCCAGAGAAGCGCTATAGAAATAAAATGTATTATTATGTTCTGGAAATAAACAAACTAGGGGGGGGGGGGATACTTAGTTCCTAACATTAAGGGTTCAATGGAAAAACACCAACCTGTTTAAATAAACTTTAATCATTTCAACTTTTATCTTTAAGTTTTGTGATTCATGAATAACAACGTGTGTCTGTGTCTGTGTGTGTCTGTGTGTGTCTGTGTGAAATGAAACTACAAATAAATATTCAGTCAGACACTTTTATTGAGAAAACAAAACGTCTGGCAACATGACTTCGAACACAAATATCAACACACACACACACACACACACAGAGACACACTCAGACACACAGACACACACAGAGACACACACCCACTCACAAAGACACACACAGACTCAGACACACACACACAGAGACACTCAGACACACAGACACACACACACACAGACACTCAGAGACACACACACACAGAGACAAACACACAGAGACACACACACACACACAGAGACACACACACACACATACAGACTCAGACACACACACACAGACTCAGACACACACACAGAGACACACACACACACACACAGAGACACACACACAGACTCAGACACACAGAGAGAGACACACAATCACATACACACACCAATTATTTCATATTTATTTTTATTGACACATCTGGGTAAAAATAAACTGTAAAAAATAACAAAATGATTTCAGACGATCACAGAGCAAAGCATGCTGGGTAACACGAGACGGGAGGACTAGCTATTTATCTGCTGCTGTCGTTTCTTTACTTCCTACATGTAGTTCTATACATTTATAACTATTACTATAACCATGAAGCACTCTGTCCACACACACACAAAGTAAACAACAACAAGATGATGATGTCACGATGATGTCACGATGATGTCACGATGATGTCACGGTGATGCCACGATGATGTCACGGTGATGTCAGCAGCGTGTCTCGTAGATGCCGCTCTTCCCGATGTATCGGACCCATTTGATGACGTCGTGGTCGCTGTAGTTCAGTTTGGGCTCGAACACCTTCAGGTAGCGAACCTTCAGGCCGGAGGGGGCGAAGGGGACCTGGGGGGTAAATATATCCATCAACACTCGTTATTAAAAGCCTCGCACAATCAATACAATGACATCAGCTTCCTGATCGCTACAGGTAGCTAACGTTAGCGTGCTAATTTGTGAGATATATAGCTAACTTTAACTAGGTAACTTGTTAGTTACATAGCTAACTTTAACTAGGTAACTTGTTAGATATATAGCTAACTTTAGCTAGGTAACTTGTTAGATATATAGCTAACTTTAACTAGGTAACTTGTTAGATATATAGCTAACTTTAACTAGGTAACTTGTTAGTTATATAGCTAACTTTAACTAGGTAACTTGTTAGTTATATAGCTAACTTTAACTAGGTAACTTGTTAGTTATATAGCTAACTTTAACTAGGTAACTTGTTAGATATATAGCTAACTTTAACTAGGTAACTTGTTAGATATATAGCTAACTTTAACTAGGTAACTTGTGAGTTATATAGCTAACTTTAACTAGGTAACTTGTTAGATATATAGCTAACTTTAACTAGGTAACTTGTTAGTTATATAGCTAACTTTCACTAGGTAACTTGTTAGATATATAGCTAACTTTAACTAGGTAACTTGTTAGTTACATAGCTAACTTTAACTAGGTAACTTGTTAGTTACATAGCTAACTTTAACTAGGTAACTTGTTAGATATATAGCTAACTTTAACTAGGTAATTTGTTAGATATATAGCTAACTTTAACTAGGTAACTTGTTAGATATATAGCTAACTTTAACTAGGTAACTTGTTAGTTACATAGCTAACTTTAACTAGGTAACTTGTTAGTTACATAGCTAACTTTAACTAGGTAACTTGTTAGATATATAGCTAACTTTAGCTAGGTAACTTGTTAGATATATAGCTAACTTTAACTAGGTAACTTGTTAGATATATAGCTAACTTTAACTAGGTAACTTGTTAGTTATATAGCTAACTTTAACTAGGTAACTTGTTAGTTATATAGCTAACTTTAACTAGGTAACTTGTTAGTTATATAGCTAACTTTAACTAGGTAACTTGTTAGATATATAGCTAACTTTAACTAGGTAACTTGTTAGATATATAGCTAACTTTAACTAGGTAACTTGTGAGTTATATAGCTAACTTTAACTAGGTAACTTGTTAGATATATAGCTAACTTTAACTAGGTAACTTGTTAGTTATATAGCTAACTTTAACTAGGTAACTTGTTAGATATATAGCTAACTTTAACTAGGTAACTTGTTAGTTACATAGCTAACTTTAACTAGGTAACTTGTTAGTTACATAGCTAACTTTAACTAGGTAACTTGTTAGATATATAGCTAACTTTAACTAGGTAATTTGTTAGATATATAGCTAACTTTAACTAGGTAACTTGTTAGATATATAGCTAACTTTAACTAGGTAACTTGTTAGTTACATAGCTAACTTTAACTAGGTAACTTGTTAGTTACATAGCTAACTTTAACTAGGTAACTGTTAGATATATAGCTAACTTTAACTAGGTAACTTGTTAGATATATAGCTAACTTTAACTAGGTAACTTGTTAGATATATAGCTAACTTTAACTAGGTAACTTGTTAGATATATAGCTAACTTTAACTAGGTAACTTGTTAGATATATAGCTAACTTTAACTAGGTAACTTGTTAGTTACATAGCTAACTTTAACTAGGTAACTTGTTAGATATATAGCTAACTTTAACTAGGTAACTTGTTAGTTACATAGCTAACTTTAACTAGGTAACTTGTTAGATATATAGCTAACTTTAACTAGGTAACTTGTTAGATATATAGCTAACTTTAACTAGGTAACTTGTTAGATATATAGCTAACTTTAACTAGGTAACTTGTTAGATATATAGCTAACTTTAACTAGGTAACTTGTTAGATATATAGCTAACTTTAACTATAGTAATTTGTTAGATATATAGCTAACTTTAACTAGGTAACTTGTTAGATATATAGCTAACTTTAACTAGGTAACTTGTTAGATATATAGCTAACTTTAACTATAGTAATTTGTTAGATATATAGCTAACTTTAACTAGGTAACTTGTTAGATATATAGCTAACTTTAACTAGGTAACTTGTTAGATATATCGCTAACTTTAACTAAGTAACTTGTTAGTTACATAGCTAACTTTAACTAGGTAACTTGTTAGATTATAACTTAACTAGGTAACTTTAGATATATAGCTAACTTTAACTAGGTAACTTGTTAGTTACATAGCTAACTTAACTAGGTAACTTGTTAGATATATAGCTAACTTAACTAGGTAACTTGTTAGATATATAGCTAACTTTAACTAGTAGTAACTTGTTAGATTATATAGCTAACTTTAACTAGGTAACTTGTTAGATATATAGCTAACTTTAACTAGGTAACTTGTTAGATATATAGCTAACTTTAACTAAGTAACTTGTTAGTTACATAGCTAACTTTAACTAGGTAACTTGTTAGATATATAGCTAACTTTAACTAGGTAACTGTTAGATTATAGCTAACTTTAACTCGGTAACTTGTTAGATATATAGCTAACTTTAACTAGGTAACTTGTTAGATATATAGCTACTTAACTAGGTACTTGTTAGATATACGCTACTTAACTAAGGAACTTGTTAGATATAGCTAACTTTAACTAGAACTTTGTTAGTAATAGCTAACTTTAACTAGGTAACTTGTTAGATTATATAGCTAACTTTAACTAGGTAACTTGTTAGATATATAGCTAACTTTAACTAGGTAACTTGTTAGTACATAGCTAACTTTAACTAGGTAACTTGTTAGTTACATAGCTAACTTTAACTAGGTAACTTGTTAGATATATAGCTAACTTTAACTAGGTAACTTGTTAGATATATAGCTAACTTTAACTAGGTAACTTGTTAGATATATAGCTAACTTTAACTAGGTAACTTGTTAGATATATAGCTAACTTTAACTAGGTAACTTGTTAGATATATAGCTAACTTTAACTAGGTAACTTGTTAGATATATAGCTAACTTTAACTAGGTAACTTGTTAGTATCATAGCTAACTTTAACTAGGTAACTTGTTAGATATATAGCTAACTTTAACTAGGTAACTTGTTAGATATATAGCTAACTGTAGCTAGGTAACTTGTTAGATATATAGCTAACTTTAACTAGGTAACTTGTTAGATATATAGCTAACTTTAACTAGGTAACTTGTTAGATATATAGCTAACTTTAACTAGGTAACTTGTTAGATATATAGCTAACTTTAACTAGGTAACTTGTTAGATATATAGCTAACTTTAACTAGGTAACTTGTTAGTTACATAGCTAACTTTAACTAGGTAACTTGTTAGTTACATAGCTAACTTTAACTAGGTAACTTGTTAGATATATAGCTAACTTTAACTAGGTAACTTGTTAGATATATAGCTAACTTTAACTAGGTAACTTGTTAGTTACATAGCTAACTTTAACTAGGTAACTTGTTAGTTACATAGCTAACTTTAACTAGGTAACTTGTTAGATATATAGCTAACTTTAACTAGGTAACTTGTTAGATATATAGCTAACTTTAACTAGGTAACTTGTTAGTTACATAGCTAACTTTAACTAGGTAACTTGTTAGTTACATAGCTAACTTTAACTAGGTAACTTGTTAGATATATAGCTAACTTTAACTAGGTAACTTGTTAGTTACATAGCTAACTTTAACTAGGTAACTTGTTAGATATATAGCTAACTTTAACTAGGTAACTTGTTAGATATATAGCTAACTTTAACTATAGTAATTTGTTAGATATATAGCTAACTTTAACTAGGTAACTTGTTAGTTACATAGCTAACTTTAACTAGGTAATTTGTTAGATATATAGCTAACTTTAACTAGGTAACTTGTTAGATACATAGCTAACTTTAACTAGGTAACTTGTTAGTTACATAGCTAACTTTAACTAGGTAACTTGTTAGATATATAGCTAACTTTAACTAGGTAACTTGTTAGATATATAGCTAACTTTAACTAGGTAACTTGTTAGATATATAGCTAACTTTAACTAGGTAACTTGTTAGATACATAGCTAACTTTAACTAGGTAACTTGTTAGATATATAGCTAACTTTAACTAGGTAACTTGTTAGATACATAGCTAACTTTAACTAGGTAACTTGTTAGTTACATAGCTAACTTTAACTAGGTAACTTGTTAGATATATAGCTAACTTTAACTAGGTAACTTGTTAGATATATAGCTAACGTTAACTATAGTAATTTGTTAGATATATAGCTAACTTTAACTAGGTAACTTGTTAGATACATAGCTAACTTTAACTAGGTAACTTGTTAGATATATAGCTAACTTTAACTAGGTAACTTGTTAGATACATAGCTAACTTTAACTAGGTAATTTGTTAGATATATAGCTAACTTTAACTAGGTAACTTGTTAGATACATAGCTAACTTTAACTAGGTAACTTGTTAGATACATAGCTAACTTTAACTAGGTAATTTGTTAGATATATAGCTAACTTTAACTAGGTAACTTGTTAGTTACATAGCTAACTTTAACTAGGTAACTTGTTAGATATATAGCTAACTTTAACTAGGTAACTTGTTAGATATATATAGCTAACTTTAACTAGGTAACTTGTTAGATATATAGCTAACTTTAGCTAGGTAACTTGTTAGTTACATAGCTAACTTTAACTAGGTAACTTGTTAGATATATAGCTAACTTTAACTAGGTAACTTGTTAGTTACATAGCTAACTTTAGCTAGGTAACTTGTTAGATATATAGCTAACTTTAACTAGGTAATTTGTTAGATATATAGCTAACTTTAACTAGGTAACTTGTTAGTTATATAGCTAACTTTAACTAGGTAACTTGTTAGATACATAGCTAACTTTGACTAGGTAACTTGTTAGTTATATAGCTAACTTTGACTAGGTAACTTGTTAGATACATAGCTAACTTTGACTAGGTAACTTGTTAGTTATATAGCTAACTTTGACTAGGTAACTTGTTAGATACATAGCTAACTTTAACTAGGTAACTTGTTAGTTACATAGCTAACTTTAACTAGGTAACTTGTTAGATATATAGCTAACTTTAGCTAGGTAACTTGTTAGATATATAGCTAACTTTAGCTAGGTAACTTGTTAGATACATAGCTAACTTTAACTAGGTAACTTGTTAGTTACATAGCTAACTTTAGCTAGGTAACTTGTTCGTTACCTTGCTAAATTTAACTAGGTAACTTGTGATTGTTTAATAACGGCACCTCAAAGTTCATGGAGATGGGAGGCCGCGCCCACTTCTTCTTATCGTTGGTCGGCAGCAACTCGATCTCTGCGCTGATCTGAGACTCCTTCATCCCCGCCATCCTCTTCACCCTGCACACACACACACGCAGACGCACACACACACACACACACAGGTTGTTAAACCCTCTCTGGACTCCTCACAGGATATGAGAGTGATCTGATTGGCCCTCACTTCCAGACGATGGCGTTCTCGCTGGCCTTGTACTTGGCCTTGCCCTTCATGCAGATGAGCTGAACTCCACTGGTGTTCAGGGGGGTGGGGATCATCACCTGGGGGGTTATTAAACACAACCATAACTGAAACATCACTTTACTATACTCTGTTGGTTATTAGGATTGTATATTGTGAAATTCTGAGAAATAAGTGAACATTTTTGAAAAAAAACTTGAAAATAAAAACAAAATTAT
>CADEHL010000790.1:12500-24379 GCA_902827135.1 Harpagifer antarcticus
ATGAAAAATAGAAATCATAAGAAGATGAAATATTGAAAGTATGAATAAAGGAGCCTGATATCTGAAGCCCCCTCTCACCTGACTCTTGACCCCCTGCTGGGTGATGAACGTCTTCAGAGCTCCGGGCTCTGAGTTCTGAGGGTACCCAAAGTCCAGAATCTCTGCAGAACACACACACACACACACACCGTTATAAACACACCGTCACACACACATCATTACACACGCCGTTACACACACACACACACACCGTTACACACACACACACACCGTTATAAACACACTGTTATAAACACCGTCACACACACACATCATTACACACACCGTTACACACACCGTTACACACACACACACACACACACCGTTATAAACACCGTCACACACACACACCATTACACACACCGTTACACACACACACACACACACACACACCGTTATAAACACCGTCACACACACACATCATTCCACACACCGTTACACACACACACACACCGTTACACACACACATCATTACACACACCGTTACACACACACACACACACTGTTATAAACACACTGTTATAAACACCGTCACACACACACATCATTACACACACTGTTACACACACACACACACACACACACACCGTTATAAACACCGTCACACACACACATCATTACACACACCGTTACACACACACACACACACCGTTACACACACACACACACACACACCGTTATAAACACCGTCACACACACACACATCATTACACACACCGTTACACACACACACACCGTTATAAACACCGTCAAATCAAATCAAATCAAATCAACTTTTATTTATAAAGCACATTTAAAAGCGATTTTTGGTCGAGCCAAAGTGCTGTACATGCATTAAAAACACATATAATCACAATAAAAGACAATAATTTACAACAGATATAAAACAAACACAGGGAATAGTGAGGAGTCGTGCTCCGCTCTGACTAGAAGGCCTGAGAGAAGAAGTGAGTTTTTAGTGTGGCTTTAAAAACCCCTAGGGTCTGGGCCGACCTCACGTGGAGGGGCAGAGTGTTCCAGAGCCTGGGGCCAGCTGCTGCGAAGGCTCGGTGCCCTCGGGTTATGAGCCTGGTCTTGGGCACTACCAGCAGCAGATGGTCAGCAGACCTTAAAGCTCTGGCTGGGGTGTAGCGCTGGAGGAGTTCAGCTATATAGGCCGGAGCCCATTTAGTGCTTTAAAAACAAATAAAAGGATTTTAAAATCAATTCTGAACCGAACTGGAAGCCAGTGCAGTGAGGCCAGAATTGGGGTGATGTGGTCACGTTTTTTATGGCCAGTCAGCAAACGTGCAGCTGCGTTCTGGACTAGCTGCAGGCGTTTAATTGAGGCCTGGTCCATACCCATGTACAGAGCGTTGCAGTAGTCGAGTCTCGAGGTCACAAAGGCGTTAATAACCCTTTCCAGGTCTTTAAAAGATAAATACGACTTGGTTTTGGCCAAAAGTCTTATTTTAAAAAAGCAGGATTTGACTACGCTGCTGACCTGCTTGTCGAATTTAAAAGTACTGGAGAAGGTCACCCCAAGGTTCGTGACTGAGGGGAGGATGTTCTGTTGGAGGGAGCCTAGAATATCAACCTGGGTTGCTGGAGGTTGGGGTCCAAAAAAGATGACCTCAGTCTTGCTTTCGTTGAGGTTAAGAAAGTTTTTGTCACACACACACACATCATTACACACACCGTTACACACACACACACCGTTATAAACACCGTCACACACACACCGTTATAAACACACCATTATAAACACACATCATTACACACACACACACACGTTACACACACACACACACATCATTACACACACCGTTACACACACACACACACACACATCATTACACACACCGTTACACACACACACACACACATCATTACACACACTTTACACACACACACACACACGTTACACACACACACACATCATTACACACACCGTTACACACACACACACACACGTTACACGCACACACACACACACGTTACACACACACACACACACCTCGGAGGAGACTCTCGTCAGCGCTGGACTTTCTTTAGGTTTTGATTTTCTCATTCAGCGCTTACAAAAATCAAAACCTAAAAAAACAACAGAGGAGACGACTTCCTGTTGGAGGTTTCACTTCCTGTTGGAGGTTTCACTTCCTGTTTACACTTCCTTTCCGAGTCACTCAAATATATAGAAAGGTAATCAGTAGTTTTCTAAAACCTTCTGCAGTATGTTTTAAATGAAATAAATCTATAGACGAACTTCCTGTCCCGCCCTTTCAAAATAAGAGCTTGTGGATAAAGTATTCATCAATAGAACAGGTAACAGGTAGTATCAGCAGTGTCACAGTCTATAGAGAGGCGAGGTCCCGCCCATCTACTTCCGCCCCATGGGACCTTAACAAAGTATGCATTGGAGTCAATGGAGAGAGAAAGCGTATCTTCCGATCCCATTTGAATCATGCCACGAATTACACACGTGATGTTTGATCGTAAAAACGGTAAAAAATCATTTCCATGTCAAAAAAGTCACAGTTTGTCGTAAAACCGTTGAAATATAAGAAAAATATGCAACTAGAAAGACTACAAATCCCAGAGTAAGTAAGTGAGTGATGTCACAGCTGTGTTCCTCCACTGAGAGAGAGATAGATCTCTATGGCTCAGATCACCAGATGCCCGTGTGCTTAGTGCCCGGCTGATGAGAGGACCCGGGGCCTCATGTATAACGCCGTGCGTACGACTCACGTGGGAAGGTTGCTTACGTAGTACAAAGCAAAACAATAGGTACAGTTTTCCGACATTTTCCGATTCACCAAACATTGCGTACCGGCGAGGAAAGTGCGTACGGCACTTCCTTCGCCGGTTTCCCTTTATAAATCACAACCGACTCGAAATGCGGCGCGGCTTTAGCGGGCTTCACGTAACGCCCAGATGTGCCTTTCTCTCTCCATTGACTTCAAAGCCTTTCTCTCTCCATTGACTTCAATGTCTTTCTCTCTCCATTGACTTCAATGCATTTCTCTCTCCATTGACTTCAATGCCTTTCTCTCTCCATTGACTTCAATGCCTTTCTCTCTCCATTGACTTCAATGCCTTTCTCTCTCCATTGACTTCAATGCCTTTCTCTCTCCATTGACTTCAATGCATTTCTCTCTCCATTGACTTCAATGCATTTCTCTCTCCATTGACTTCAATGCCTTTCTCTCTCCATTGACTTCAATGCCTTTCTCTCTCCATTGACTTCAATGCCTTTCTCTCTCCATTGACTTCAATGCCTTTCTCTCTCCCATTGACTTCAATGCCTTTCTCTCTCCATTGACTTCAATGCATTTCTCTCTCCATTGACTTCAATGCATTTCTCTCTCCATTGACTTCAATGCATTTCTCTCTCCATTGACTTCAATGCCTTCTCTCTCCATTGACTTCAATGCCTTTCTCTCTCCATTGACTTCAATGCATTTCTCTCTCCATTGACTTCAATGCATTTCTCTCTCCATTGACTTCAATGGCCTTTCTCTCTCCATTGACTTCAATGCCTTTCTCTCTCCATTGACTTCAATGCATTTCTCTCTCCATTGACTTCAATGCCTTTCTCTCTCCATTGACTTCAATGCCTTCTCTCTCCATTGACTTCAATGCCTTTCTCTCTCCATTGACTTCAATGCCTTTCTCTCTCCATTGACTTCAATGCCTTTCTCTCTCCATTGACTTCAATGCTTTTCTCTCTCCATTGACTTCAATGCATTTCTCTCTCCATTGACTTCAATGCATTTCTCTCTCCATTGACTTCAATGCATTTCTCTCTCCATTGACTTCAATGCATTTCTCTCTCCATTGACCTCAAAGCCTTTCTCTCTCCATTGACTTCAATGCATTTCTCTCTCCATTGACTTCAATGCCTTTCTCTCTCCATTGACTTCAATGCCTTTCTCTCTCCATTGACTTCAATGCCTTTCTCTCTCCATTGACTTCAATGCTTTTCTCTCTCCATTGACTTCAATGCATTTCTCTCTCCATTGACTTCAATGCATTTCTCTCTCCATTGACTTCAATGCCTTTCTCTCTCCATTGACTTCAATGCCTTTCTCTCTCCATTGACTTCAATGCCTTTCTCTCTCCATTGACTTCAATGCATTTCTCTCTCCATTGACTTCAATGCCTTTCTCTCTCCATTGACTTCAATGCCTTTCTCTCTCCATTGACTTCAATGCATTTCTCTCTCCATTGACTTCAATGCATTTCTCTCTCCATTGACCTCAAAGCATTTCTCTCTCCATTGACTTCAATGCATTTCTCTCTCCATTGACTTCAATGCATTTCTCTCTCCATTGACTTCAATGCATTTCTCTCTCCATTGACTTCAAAGCATCATTTTGTTTGGTCCACCGGAAGGGGAGGGTCTTCGCCTCTCTACGATCAGCAGTGAAGAGAACCGCAGTGACGTGTCCGGAACTAAGGTCTGTGTAGTATTCCCTGTAGTATTGTTAGTAGTATAGGTAGTATTCCCTGTAGTATTGTTAGTATTCCCTGTAGTATTCCCTGTAGTATAGGTAGTATTCCCTGTAGTATTGTTAGTAGTATAGGTAGTATTCCCTGTAGTATTGTTAGTATTCCCTGTAGTATTCCCTGTAGTATAGGTAGTATTCCCTGTAGTATAGGTAGTATTCCCTGTAGTATTCCCTGTAGTATAGGTAGTATTCCCTGTAGTATTGTTAGTATTCCCTGTAGTATTCCCTGTAGTATAGGTAGTATTCCCTGTAGTATAGGTAGTATTCCCTGTAGTATTGTTAGTATTCCCTGTAGTATTCCCTGTAGTATAGGTAGTATTCCCTGTAGTATTCCCTGTAGTATAGGTAGTATTCCCTGTAGTATAAGTAGTATTCCCTGTAGTATAGGTAGTATTCCCTGTAGTATAAGTAGTATTCCCTGTAGTATTCCCTGTAGTATAGGTAGTATTCCCTGTAGTATAAGTAGTATTCCCTGTAGTATTCCCTGTAGTATAGGTAGTATTCCCTGTAGTATAGGTAGTATAAGTAGTATTCCCTGTAGTATTCCCTGTAGTATAGGTAGTATTCCCTGTAGTATAAGTAGTATTCCCTGTAGTATTCCCTGTAGTATAGGTAGTATTCCCTGTAGTATAAGTAGTATTCCCTGTAGTATTGTTAGTAGTATAGGTAGTATTCCCTGTAGTATTGTTAGTATTCCCTGTAGTATAGGTAGTGTTCCCTGTAGTATTGTTAGTAGTATAAGTAGTATTCCCTGTAGTATTGTTAGTAGTATAGGTAGTATTCCCTGTAGTATAGGTAGTATTCCCTGTAGTATAGGTAGTATTCCCAGTAGTATTCCCTGTAGTATAGGTAGTACTCCCTGTAGTATAGGTAGTATTCCCAGTAGTATAGGTAGTATTCCCAGTAGTATTCCCAGTAGTATAGGTAGTATTCCCTGTAGTATAGGTAGTACTCCCTGTAGTATAGGTAGTATTCCCAGTAGTATAGGTAGTATTCCCAGTAGTATTCCCAGTAGTATAGGTAGTATTCCCTGTAGTATAGTTAGTAGTATAGGTAGTATTCCCTGTAGTATTGTTAGTAGTATAGGTAGTATTCCCAGTAGTATAGGTAGTACTCCCTGTAGTATAGGTAGTATTCCCAGTAGTATAGGTAGTATTCCCAGTAGTATTCCCAGTAGTATAGGTAGTATTCCCTGTAGTATTGTTAGTAGTATAGGTAGTATTCCCTGTAGTATTGTTAGTAGTATAGGTAGTATTCCCAGTAGTATAGGTAGTATTCCCAGTAGTATTCCCAGTAGTATAGGTAGTATTCCCAGTAGTATTCCCAGTAGTATAGGTAGTATTCCCAGTAGTATAGGTAGTATTCCCAGTAGTATTCCCAGTAGTATAGGTAGTATTCCCAGTAGTATTCCCAGTAGTATAGGTAGTATTCCCAGTAGTATAGGTAGTATTCCGAGTAGTATTCCCAGTAGTATAGGTAGTATAGGTAGTATTCCCAGTAGTATAGGTAGTATTCCCAGTAGTATAGGTAGTATTCCCAGTAGTATAGGTAGTATTCCCAGTAGTATTCCCAGTAGTATTCCCAGTAGTATAGGTAGTATTCCCAGTAGTATTCCCAGTAGTATAGGTAGTATTCCCAGTAGTATTCCCAGTAGTATAGGTAGTATAGGTAGTATTCACAGTAGTATTCCCAGTAGTATAGGTAGTATTCCCAGTAGTATAGGTAGTATTCCCAGTAGTATAGGTAGTATTCCCAGTAGTATAGGTAGTATTCCCAGTAGTATTCCCAGTAGTATAGGTAGTATTCCCAACATAAAGTGTTAGCATTATAACAGGAAGTAGTATTAGTGGTATCACTCGCAGCATTGACTTCCTGCCATGAGTTTCAGAATAAGAGCGTACCGTCCAGCAGCTCGTAGATCAGCACGAAGTTGTTCTTCACGTTCTCCTCGCTGATCTTCCCGAAGTACGCGGTCATGACGTCACACATCTTGTAGAGGAACTCGAACACCATGCAGGCGTTGACGTTCTGCCGCGTGGCGGCCGCCAGCCACACGTTGGAGCGCTTCACGTGGAAGAAGCTGGTCCGGGCGATGTTAGAGACCGGAGAGCGCACCTGGTGCCGGGCGTGGATCACGCTCACCCGGAACGCATCTACCGCATTCCTCCTGGAGAGAGAAGAAGAAACATCACTTCCTGTTACACATCACAAGCTAACAGGAACGCATCTACCGCATTCCTCCTGGAGAGAGAAGAAGAAACATCACTTCCTGTGATCTGAGTGGTCAGATCTAACCCACACCCCAGGAAGTGCTCCGGACTCTGAGGAGCATATTCCTAGTGGCCAAACGGCGGTACTACAACGTCCGTATCAGTGCGTGACGTCACTGGGACAGAAAGACCTTCCCCCCAGTCCGACCCGTCTCAGGTCGATTAAATGGATTCCTTGCGTCCTTCACTTGCGTCGTTTCCCTGCGACTCGTCCCCCCACCAGAGAAGCATGGAGAGAGGAAACCAGGAGAAGCAGGGAACCCCCCCCCTCTGTTAGCACACATTTACTGACACACACATTTGTATCATCTGTTGCAGACCCCAATAAATAAAATAAAAACTCATTCTCAACAAAGATAAACGCCGTTCTAATTAAATGAATGAAACATGTTTTGCCCACATTTAGTCTCTTTGAAGTTCCATAGAGCCAAACACTTCAAGTGCTACTCAGCTGGCTTTAGAGGAGCCAGTCCTTTGTTAGTATATAAGAGCTTTGTTAGTAATTCTATGGCTGGAAGTGGAGTCGAAAGAGATGAGTTCTCAGTCTGGAAGGTGTGTAAGCTTTCTGCCGTCCTGATGTCAATGGGGAGCTCATTCCACCATCTTGGAGCCAGGATAGCAAACCCACGTGTTTCTGCTGATGGGAACTTGGGTCCCCCTCGCAGCGAGGGTGCAGCGAGTCGTTTGGCTGATGCAGAGCGGAGTGCACGCGCTGGGGTGTACGGTTTAACCATGTCCTGGATGTAGGAAGGGCCAGATCCATTCGCAGCATGGTACGCAAGTACCAGTGTCTTGAAGTGGATTCTAGCAGTTACCGGGAGCCAGTGGAGGGAGCGGAGGAGCGGAGTGGGGGGGGAACATGTAGGAAGGTTGAAGACCAGACGAGCCGCTGCATTCTGGATGAGCTGCAGAGGTCGGATGGCACATGCAGGTAGACCAGCCAGGAGGGAGTTGCAGTAGTCTAGGCGTGAGGTGACGAGAGCCTGGACCAGAACCTGAGTGGCTTTCTGGGTCAGCTGGGGATGAATCTTCCTGATGTTGTACAGCGTATATCTGCAGCAACGGGTTGTAGCAGCGATGTTTGCAGTGAAGGACAGGTTGTTATCTAGGGTCACACCCAGAGTCCTTGCAGTCTGAGTCGGGGAAACAACAGAGGTGCCGATGTTGATCGTCAGGTCAAGAGTAGGACAATCTTTTCCCGGAAGGAAAAGCAGTTCAGTCTTGTCAAGGTTGAGCTTGAGGTGATGAGCAGACATCCACTGAGAGATGTCAGCTAGACAAGCAGAGATGCGTGCGACGACCTGGGTCTCTGAGCGGGGAAAGGACAGAATTAATTGGGTGTCGTCAGCGTAGCAGTGGTAAGAAAAACCATGCGGGCTAATGACCGATCCGAGCGAGTTTGTGTACAGGGAGAAAAGGAGGGGACCAAGAACAGAGCCCTGAGGGACCCCTGTAGTTAATTGACAAGGGTCGGGTCACAGTAAATGTGTGTGTCAGTAAATGTCAGGGACCAACACAACCAGGGAGATGCTGCCTTCAGGGACCAACACAACCAGAGACATGCTGCCTTCAGGGACCAACACAACCAGGGAGATGCTGCCTTCAGGGACCAACACAACCAGAGACATGCTGCCTTCAGGGACCAACACAACCAGGGAGATGCTGCCTTCAGGGACCAACACAACCAGGGAGATGCTGCCTTCAGGGACCAACACAACCAGGGAGATGCTGCCTTCAGGGACCAACACAACCAGGGAGATGCTGCCTTCAGGGACCACCTCAGAAACAGATGATTATAGATTATCTCTGACTCACCCGATGTCATCGCGGTAAACTCGGGAGATCAAAACCTCCCCCTTGTGGTTATAGATGAAGAGTCCTCCAATCATGGTTGCTACTCCTCAGAGCATTATGAGAGACCTGCAGAGAAGAGGACTCTTTAAAGTACAGACACTACTGATACACACCTGAACATCAGCAGGAGAGGACTCTTTAAAGTAGAGACACTAAATACTGATATACACCTGAACATCAGCAGGAGAGGACTCTTTAAAGTAGAGACACTACATACTGATATACACCTGAACATCAGCAGGAGAGGACTCTTTAAAGTAGAGACACTACATACTGATATACACCTGAACATCAGCAGGAGAGGACTCTTTAAAGTAGAGACACTACATACTGATATACACCTGAGCATCAGCAGGAGAGGACTCTTTAAAGTAGAGACACTACATACTGATATACACCTGAACATCAGCAGGAGAGGACTCTTTAAAGTAGAGACATTACATACTGATATACACCTGAACATCAGCAGGAGAGGACTCTTTAAAGTAGAGACATTACATACTGATATACACCTGAACATCAGCAGGAGAGGACTCTTTAAAGTAGAGACACTACATACTGATATACACCTGAACATCAGCAGGAGAGGACTCTTTAAAGTAGAGACATTACATACTGATATACACCTGAACATCAGCAGGAGAGGACTCTTTAAAGTAGAGACATTACATACTGATATACACCTGAACATCAGCAGGAGAGGACTCTTTAAAGTAGAGACACTACATACTGATATACACCTGAACATCAGCAGGAGAGGACTCTTTAAAGTAGAGACACTACATACTGATATACACCTGAACATCAGCAGGAGAGGACTCTTTAAAGTAGAGACACTACATACTGATATACACCTGAACATCAGCAGGAGAGGACTCTTTAAAGTAGAGACACTACACACTGATATACACCTGAACATCAGCAGGAGAGGACTCTTTAAAGTAGAGACACTACACACTGATATACACCTGAACATCAGCAGGAGAGGACTCTTTAAAGTAGAGACACTACATACTGATATACACCTGAACATCAGCAGGAGAGGACTCTTTAAAGTAGAGACACTACATACTGATATACACCTGAACATCAGCAGGAGAGGACTCTTTAAAGTAGAGACACTACACACTGATATACACCTGAACATCAGCAGGAGAGGACTCTTTAAAGTAGAGACACTACACACTGATATACACCTGAACATCAGCAGGAGAGGACTCTTTAAAGTAGAGACACTACACACTGATATACACCTGAACATCAGCAGGAGAGGACTCTTTAAAGTAGAGACACTACATACTGATATTCACCTGAACATCAGCAGGAGAGGACTCTTTAAAGTAGAGACACTACACACTGATATACACCTGAACATCAGCAGGAGAGGACTCTTTAAAGTAGAGACACTACATACTGATATACACCTGAACATCAGCAGGAGAGGACTCTTTAAAGTAGAGACACTACATACTGATATACACCTGAACATCAGCAGGAGAGGACTCTTTAAAGTAGAGACACTACATACTGATATTCACCTGAACATCAGAGGAGAGGACTCTTTAAAGTAGAGACACTACACACTGATATACACCTGAACATCAGCAGGAGAGGACTCTTTAAAGTAGAGACACAACATACTGATATTCACCTGAACATCAGCAGGAGAGGACTCTTTAAAGTAGAGACACTACATACTGATATACACCTGAACATCAGCAGGAGAGGACTCTTTAAAGTAGAGACACTACATACTGATATACACCTGAACATCAGCAGGAGAGGACTCTTTAAAGTAGAGACACTACATACTGATATACACCTGAACATCAGCAGGAGAGGACTCTTTAAAGTAGAGACACTACATACTGATATACACCTGAACATCAGCAGGAGAGGACTCTTTAAAGTAGAGACACTACATACTGATATACACCTGAACATCAGCAGGAGAGGACTCTTTAAAGTAGAGACACTACATACTGATATACACCTGAACATCAGCAGGAGAGGACTCTTTAAAGTAGAGACACTACATACTGATATACACCTGAACATCAGCAGGAGAGGACTCTTTAAAGTAGAGACACTACATTCTGATATACACCTGAACATCAGCAGGAGAGGACTCTTTAAAGTAGAGACACTACATACTGATATACACCTGAACATCAGCAGGAGAGGACTCTTTAAAGTAGAGACACTACACACTGATATACACCTGAGCATCAGCAGGAGAGGACTCTTTAAAGTAGAGACACTACATATTAAATATTATCAACCAACATCTGTCCTCACAGACAGACACACGTACGTGCACACACACACACACACACACACACACACACACACACACACACACACACACACACACACACACACACACACACACACACACAACACACACACACACCACACACACACACACACACACACACACACACACACCACACACACACACACACACACACACACACACACACACACACACACACACACACACACCACACACACACACACACACATACACACACGGTCCTCTCACCTGCAGAGAGGTGATGTGTCCTCGCGGGATCAGGTAGGCTATATAAAGCTGTCTCTCTCTAACCTGTCTGTCTCTCTCTAATCTGTCTGTCTCTCTCTAACCTGTCTGTCTCTCTCTAATCTGTCTGTCTCTCTCTAATCTGTCTGTCTCTCTCTAAGCTGTCTGTCTCTCTCTAACCTGTCTGTCTCTCTCTAACCTGTCTGTCTCTCTCTAACCTGTCTGTCTCTCTCTAACCTGTCTGTCTCTCTCTAACCTGTCTGTCTCTCTCTAACCTGTCTGTCTCTCTCTAACCTGTCTGTCTTTCTCTAACCTGTCTCTCTCTCTCTAACCTGTCTGTCTCTCTCTCACCTGTCTGTCTCTCTCTAACCGGTCTGTATGTCTCGCTGTAACCTGTCTGTCTCTCTCTAACCGGTCTGTATGTCTCGCTGTAACCTGTCTGTCTCTCTCTAACCGGTCTGTATGTCTCGCTGTAACCTGTCTGTCTCTCTGTAACCTGTATGTCTCTCTGTAACCTGTCTGTCTCTCTGTAACCTGTCTGTATGTCTCGCTGTAACCTGTCTGTCTCTCTCTAACCTGTCTGTATGTCTCGCTGTAACCTGTCTGTCTCTCTCTAACCGGTCTGTATGTCTCGCTGTAACCTGTCTGTCTCTCCTCCAGCAGCTCCGCTCTTCTCAAGATGTC
>CADEHL010000791.1:0-7500 GCA_902827135.1 Harpagifer antarcticus
AAATCAGTTTAACAAAATGATAAACACAAATCTGACATTATGTTTTCTATTTAACTTATTCTACTAAGATTATGTTTGTAGTCATGCATGGTATTTTTTAATTAACCTTTTTATTCATTTTAAATCTCACGGACCCCCTGCAGTACCCCCACGTCCCCCTAGGGGTCCGCGTACCCCATTTGAGAATCACTGACTTAGAGCTTTGTAAGCAGCTGGCTGATTGATGCTGCTCAGAATCAGGAGTTGAGTTATCGCCGGGTAACACGGGCGTTTTCTGTAGTTCTTTCGACCAGAATAGAAATGTGAAAACAAAGTAAGATCTGTCGCAGCTCCTCCGACGATGCAACGTGCGCGACACAAACGTAAGACTGCAGTTCATTAGCGCCACAGACATAATGGTGCAAGTAAAAAGCAGGTGATCTGGAATGAGATGAAACATAATGCAGATTGAAATCCTGTCCCGCTGCAGACGGAAGCTCCCAGTAACTCTTCATTGTGAAGAATAATCTTCTGGGATTCAATGCAGAGCCAATGTTGAAGAATGGAGACTTAGAACTTTCATCAAACACGGAGATTTATTGAAGTATCGGCCGGAGAGGGCACACTCAGTTTCACACATTAACCATCTTTCACCGAGCGGGCACTCTGAAGGTTCACAGAATATTCACACAATATATCGAACAAAGGCGGATCCCAGACTTACGCGCCGTGTCTCTGCTAATTAGAAACAGATGTACCAAAACCGCACAAAGACTCAGAGGACAGGATGCTCCCCCTTTCTCCACAAAGCCAGGCATCTGACCTCTGAGTTGACCCTGAGAATGGCATGATCATATTTCACAGATTGAGGGAACAACACTTTAATCAGAAACAGAAGTTCGCAGATAAGTTCCCAATTCCATATAAACAAACAGACAGGATTAAAATATTCTCTATCATTCATCAGGGAAAGAGAGTTGCTGTCAGAAACAATGTGTTTTGGACGTAATCTCGTCTTTGTTTACATTAGCATCGCTAGCACTCAGAGCTAGGGTTGCAAAGGGTGGAACGTTTGAAGCTAAACACTAAAGACATGTTTTGCATAGGTATGGCCCTACAATATATGTTTCTAATATAGCATGATGGGTCCCCTTTTCTGACACACACACACACACACACACACACACACACACACACACACACTCATCAAGGTAACACACACACACACACACTCATCAAGGTAACACACACACACACTCATCAAGGTAACACACACACACACTCATCAAGGTAACACACACTCATCAAGGTAACACACACACATACACACACTCATCAAGGTAACACACACACACACTCATCAAGGTAACACACACACACACTCATCAAGGTCACACACACACACACACTCATCAAGGTCACACACACACACACACACACTCATCAGTAACACACACACTCATCAAGGTAACACACACACACACTCATCAAGGTAACACACACACACTCATCAAGGTAACACACACACACACTCATCAAGGTAACACACACACACACACACACTCATCAAGGTAACACACACACACACACTCATCAAGGTAACACACACACACACTCATCAAGGTAACACACACACACACACACACTCATCAAGGTAACACACACACTCATCAAGGTAACACACACACACTCATCAAGGTCACACACACACACACTCATCAAGGTAACACACACACACACACACACTCATCAAGGTAACACACACACACACTCATCAAGGTAACACACACACACACACTCATCAAGGTAACACACACACACACACACACTCATCAAGGTAACACACACACACACACACACTCATCAAGGTAACACACACACACACACTCATCAAGGTAACTCACACACTCACACTCATCAAGGTAACACACACACACTCACACTCATCAAGGTAACTCACACACTGTCGTCCTCTTTAATCCCAGTGGAGCGTTTTCTTATCCTTCAATCAGACGAGTTGCTGTGATTCATTTATTGAAACGGACTCAGTGGCTCGAAGCCAAACATCTGCTTCTTCGTGACGGAGAAGTATCCAACGCACTGACAACAGGAAGTCACCCACACGTCTCTTTACAGCAAACTCAAGTTTTATTTTGAAATATTATTGCAAAACGTTTTTAATTTTTCTTTTAAGGATTTACTTTTTTATCCATTTCACTTTGTTATTTTATAATCTTGAAAACACGTCATTAATTTGGGGAATTTCACTTATGATTTCATGACCGACGGAAACAAATGGGAACCTCGAGGCTTCACATTCTCACTCCCAACTCGTCCTATAGGGGCGTTATGTCGGCATCCGTTGGCGTCACTATCAAACGCAGGGGGGGGGGCCTTTAGCGTCAATGTCCAGCTATCAGGGCGTCCCATTGACTTGCATTGAGCTCCCTGAACGTTATAGACGAGTTGGGATGGCGGAGAAATGCTCTCCGCAGATCCATCCTCACAGCGTCATAAACCTTTTTCGGACGGACGGACGGACGTTTGTTCATTTCAAAATAATAAAAATACACTTCCAATATTTTTGACGCTAAAACAGTAAACAGTAGCAGGAGGTGTGTGGTGCAGTGGGTAGTGCGTTGGTGTTTGAATCAGGGGGTCACAGGTTCAAACCCCACTGCAGTCAGCATGTCGTTGTGTCCCCGAGACTCTTCACCCCAAAGTGCTCCTGTGGGGATTGCCCTCAGTGTTGAGTCTGTGAGTCGCTTTGGATACAAGCGTCTAACAGTGACACACACACACACACACACACACACACACACACACACACACACACACACACACACACACACACACACACACACTCATCAAGGTAACACACACACACACTCACACTCATCAAGGTAACACACTCACACACTCACACTCATCAAGGTAACACACTCACACTCATCAAGGTAACACACTCACACTCATCAAGGTAACACACACACACACTCATCAAGGTAACACACACACACACACTCATCAAGGTAACTCACACACACACACTCATCAAGGTAACACACTCACACTCATCAAGGTAACACACACACACACTCATCAAGGTAACACACACACACACACTCATCAAGGTAACACACACACTCATCAAGGTAACACACGCACACACATCAAGGTAACACACACACACACTCATCAAGGTAACACACACACTCATCAAGGTAACACACGCACACTCATCAAGGTAACACACACACACACACTCATCAAGGTAACTCACACACACACACTCATCAAGGTAACACACACACACACACACACATCAAGGTAACACACACACGGTCGTCCTCTTTAATCCCAGTGGAGCGTTTTCCTATCCTTCAATCAGACGAGTTGCTGTGATTCATTTATTGAAACGGACTCAGTGGCTCGAAGCCAAACATCTGCTTCTTCGTGACGGAGAAGTATCCAACGCACTGACAACAGGAAGTCACCCACACGTCTCTTTACAGCAAACTCAAGTTTTATTTTGAAATATTATTGCAAAACGTTTTTAATTTTTCTTTTAAGGATTTACTTTTTTATCCATTTCACTTTGTTATTTTATAATCTTGAAAACACGTCATTAATTTGGGGAATTTTACTTATGATTTCATGACCGACGGAAACAAATGGGAACCTCGAGGCTTCACATTCTCACTCCCAACTCGTCCTATAGGGGCGTTATGTCGGCATCCGTTGGCGTCACTATCAAACGCAGGGGGGGGGGCCTTTAGCGTCAATGTCCAGCTATCAGGGCGTCCCATTGACTTGCATTGAGCTCCCTGAACGTTATAGACGAGTTGGGATGGCGGAGAAATGCTCTCCGCAGATCCATCCTCACAGCGTCATAAACCTTTTTCGGACGGACGGACGGACGTTTGTTCATTTCAAAATAATAAAAATACACTTCCAATATTTTTGACGCTAAAACAGTAAACAGTAGCAGGAGGTGTGTGGTGCAGTGGGTAGTGCGTTGGTGTTCGAATCAGGGGGTCACAGGTTCAAACCCCACTGCAGTCAGCATGTCGTTGTGTCCCTGAGACTCTTCACCCCAAATTGCTCCTGTGGGGATTGCCCTCAGTGTTGAGTCTGTGAGTCGCTTTGGATACAAGCGTCTAACAGTGACACACACACACACACACACACACACACACACACACACACACACACAACTCTTTATTTTAATTGTATAATGTCGGGCTTTTGTTGCCGTCAGTTATGGAGTAGGGGCTCAGAATACTGACATTTCGTTGACGTGTCTTAAAGGATAACATTTACAGCAAAGTTAAGTTTTATTTTGAAATAGTATTGCAATTCTCCTTGTCGTTTTTTTTTTTTTATCTCGAACATTTCTCTTATATTTTGGGGATTTTCTTATAATTTTATGATTTCAGTTTTATTAATTCTTTTGATAATGAAGGATTTTTTACCGTCATAAAATGTCCATATTTTCCAAAGGGCAATCTCTGGGGTAGACCCGGGAAGCCCAGACGGAAGTGCCTCAAACTGCAGTTCATCTAGTGGCCGATCAATAGGATTGATTGATGGCTGATAGGGACTGACTGCAGACAGGAGCAGTTTCCATAGAGCTCCATGTTAGTTAGACTCCACCTTCATGACTATGGATTGGGGAGTGAATTGTTTTATAACGCGACCCTTTTAAATTATGTTAGGTCTTAAATTGTTTGCATAAATTAGGGCGTGGTCACTTTGATGGCCGACTCCGCCCACTAAGGGCTTCTCAACAACTCTGCAGAAACCTATGGGTGACGTCACGGACACTACGTCCATTTGACTGTATGTCTATGGTATTTTCCCATAAATGTGTGACTGATAATCTGTATTATCTTTCCCAGAATATTCCTTCTCTTTTCTTTCAGAGAAGAGGAGTAACTTATGCTCCTGTTTCTCGGCAGGTTATAAAACTTCATTTCAGTAAAAACCATCTTTGTTACTTTTATTCTGAAACCCCTCCAGGACGTGCAGATGATCTTCAGAAAGGTTTCCCCTCAAACTGAAATCACAAGTTTCTCCGGCTGTTACACTTCCCTTTCTTCTTTCATAAAAACCCGGCAGCAGTTTTTAAATATATTTATTATTTAAGTGTTGGAAGGAGCGCGTGATGTTTGGTTCGTGATGTACGGTGGCCCGGGGCGGACAAAACACTGCTTCTGTTTTATGTTCTGCTTCATCATCGGGGGCAGCGTGTGCTCTGACTGCAGGGAGTCCGTTTCTTAATATAAAAGATCATC
This sequence comes from Harpagifer antarcticus, assembly GCA_902827135.1. Lineage (NCBI taxonomy): Eukaryota > Metazoa > Chordata > Actinopteri > Perciformes > Harpagiferidae > Harpagifer > Harpagifer antarcticus. Next base: position 5,277 of record CADEHL010000791.1, read on the forward strand.
AGTCAGTGTGTGTGTGTGTGTGTGTGTGTGTGTGTGCGTGTGGCTCGCCCAGCAGCTTCAGAGCAGAAATGGAACTCTTCTGACCTGAGCTGTACAAGAACAGAATATTAAATAAATTGTACATAAAACTAAATTAAATACGGTTTATTGCGGTGATAAGTATTTAGATAAAAAAGTAGATTGCAAGATGACAGAGCGTCAGACGGCAGAGACAGCTTTGACGTCAGGTTGTTGTTTTCGTCAGGTTGTTGTTGACGTCAGGTTGTTGTTGACGTCAGGTTGTTGTTGACGTCAGGTTGTCGTTTACGTTTACCTCAGGTTGTTGACGTCAGGTTGTTGTTGTTTACGTCAGGTTGTTGTTTTCGTCAGGTTGTTGTTTTCATCAGGTTGTTGTTGACGTCAGGTTGTTGTTTTCGTCAGGTTGTTGTTGACGTCAGGTTGTTGTTTTCGTCAGGTTGTTGTTGACATCAGGTTGTTGTTGACGTCAGGTTGTTGTTTACGTCAGGTTGTTGTTGACATCAGGTTGTTGTTTACGTTTACTTCAGGTTGTTGTTTACGTCAGGTTGTTGTTTACGTCAGGTTGTTGTTGACGTCAGGTTGTTGTTGACGTCAGGTTGTTGTTTACGTCAGGTTGTTGTTTACGTCAGGTTGTTGTTGACGTCAGGTCGTTGTTGACGTCAGGTTGTTGTTTACGTCAGGTTGTTGTTTTCGTCAGGTTGTTGTTTACATCAGGTTGTTGTTTTCGTCAGGTTGTTGTTGACATCAGGTTGTTGTTTACGTTTACGTCAGGTTGTTGTTGACGTCAGGTTGTTGTTTACGTCAGGTTGTTGTTTACGTCAGGTTGTTGTTGACATCAGGTTGTTTTCGTCAGGTTGTTGTTTACGTCAGGTTGTTGTTGACGTCAGGTTGTTGTTTTCGTCAGGTTGTTGTTGACATCAGGTTGTTGTTTACGTCACGTTGTTGTTTACGTCACGTTGTTGTTTTCGTCATGTTGTTGTTTACGTCACGTTGTTGTTTACGTCACGTTGTTGTTTACGTCATGTTGTTGTTTTCGTCAGGTTGTTGTTGACGTCAGGTTGTTGTTGACGTCAGGTTGTTGTTGACGTCAGGTTGTTGTTTACGTCAGGTTGTTGTTGACGTCAGGTTGTTGTTTTCGTCAGGTTGTTGTTGACGTCAGGTTGTTGTTTACGTCAGGTTGTTGTTTACGTCAGGTTGTTGTTTCGTCAGGTTGTTGTTGACGTCAGGTTGTTGTTTTCGTCAGGTTGTTGTTTTCGTCAGGTTGTTGTTGACATCAGGTTGTTGTTTACGTCAGGTTGTTGTTTTCGTCAGGTTGTTGTTTACGTCAGGTTGTTTTCGTCAGGTTGTTGTTTTCGTCAGGTTGTTGTTTTCGTCAGGTTGTTGTTGACGTCAGGTTGTTGTTTACGTCAGGTTGTTGTTTACGTCAGGTTGTTGTTTTCGTCAGGTTGTTGTTTACGTCAGGTTGTTGTTTTCGTCAGGTTGTTGTTTTCGTCAGGTTGTTGTTGACATCAGGTTGTTGTTTACGTCAGGTTGTTGTTTTCGTCAGGTTGTTGTTTACGTCAGGTTGTTTTCGTCAGGTTGTTGTTTTCGTCAGGTTGTTGTTTTCGTCAGGTTGTTGTTTACGTCAGGTTGTTGTTTACGTCAGGTTGTTGTTTTCGTCAGGTTGTTGTTTACGTCAGGTTGTTTTCGTCAGGTTGTTTTCGTCAGGTTGTTGTTGACGTCAGGTTGTTGTTTACGTCAGGTTGTTGTTTTCGTCAGGTTGTTGTTTTCGTCAGGTTGTTGTTGACGTCAGGTTGTTGTTTACGTCAGGTTGTTGTTTACGTCAGGTTGTTGTTTTTGTCAGGTTGTTGTTTTCGTCAGGTTGTTGTTGACGTCAGGTTGTTGTTTTCGTCAGGTTGTTGTTGACGTCAGGTTGTTGTTTACGTCAGGTTGTTGTTTTCGTCAGGTTGTTGTTGACGTCAGGTTGCTGTTTACGTCAGGTTGTTGTTTACGTCAGGTTGTTGTTTTCGTCAGGTTGTTGTTGACGTCAGGTTGTTGTTTTAGTCAGGTTGTTGTTTTCGTCAGGTTGTTGTTGACATCAGGTTGTTGTTTACGTCAGGTTGTTGTTTACGTCAGGTTGTTTTCGTCAGGTTGTTGTTGACGTCAGGTTGTTGTTTATGTCAGGTTGTTGTTGACGTCAGGTTGTTTTCGTCAGGTTGTTGTTGAC
>CADEHL010000791.1:12500-23461 GCA_902827135.1 Harpagifer antarcticus
GTATATATACCCTCATATGTCTCTTTCCGCATCTTATCTGTATCTTTCTACTTTCTTATATTTAATTTCCCTCACTTTGTAGAAAGCCCCCCGGAGGCTCCACAGAGGGGGCTGTCGGCAGCGATGGTAGCCCAGAGAGAGGTGTCGATTCTGGGGGAGACTCTGGAGGACATGAGCCTCTCCTCCAACTCGTCTCTGGATAGAAACGACACGAGTCAGGAATACATGGACGACTTCGACAACCTCGGTAAGAACACACTTTGAGATGTGTTAGGAGTGGGTTGGTGCGACTTTAAAGGCAATCTAAGTCATTTATATTATAGGGTTAATGTCCCTAATTCCCCGTCTCATCTCATGTTGTGTTTTTTAGGAGACGGAGGGATGGGAATACTTCTTCTCTCCTCCAAAAACGACGAGGACGACTCGGGGCTCGACCAATCGTGTGCCAGGTTCAATGAAGAAGACAAGATGGCCGTCAGCGGCGTCTCGAAGGCAGGTCTTTGCTTCCTGGACGACGGCGTGGACTGGTGCGCCGAAAACCGTCTCATCAGACTCCCTCACCGCAGGAGGTCCAATCAGCAGGAGGACCACGAGCAGGTACCGGCACTTAATTTGAGAGAAAGAAAGTGGACATTTTCCGAGATTTTAGCCGTACGTCTACGAGAAAATACTTAAATAACGTAATGAATTCCTCTCTGGCCGAGTTTTACCTTCCTCCTGCTGACAAACAAACCAAATCTAAACCCTGTTGGCAGAGGTACTAGAATAAAATAATATATATTGATGGCAGACAGGTGAGTTTAAGTAGAAGATAAGAGTCGTGCTGGTATGATGTAACTTCACAAATATTCTAAATATGCAATGACAATGAGTTTAGCCCCACCCTCAGAAACGGTGACACATCTATCTCACTGTGAAGCGTTTTCTAACTTCTGATTATGAGTGTGATCCTTCAGAATAAAAGCCTCTGTGTGTGTATCTCCTGTTTGGATTATGAGTGTGATCCTTCAAAATAAAATCCTCCATGGATGTATCTGCTTCAGAATACACTGACAGAATGCTACAAAATAAAAGCCTCTCTGTGTGTATCTCCTGTATGGATGATGAGTGGATTCCTTCAGAATAAAAGCCTCTCTGTGTGTATCTCCTGTATGGATGATGAGTGGATTCCTTCAGAATAAAAGCCTCTCTGTGTGTATCTCCTGTATGGATGATGAGTGGATTCCTTCAGAATAAAAGCCTCTCCCCTCTCTTTAGGGCGGCTCCTCTCTGGACCTCTCCCCCTCGGACAGCTGTGGGTCGGGGGGGACCTACCTGTGGGACGAGGAGGGTCTGGAGCCCCTGGGGGGGGGAAACGTCTCCATCCACTCCAACAGCAACAACCTGCACATCGGGAGCTTCGACTCCGACCTCAACAGCATCGTGAGTGTGAAGGAAAAAGATAAATTAGCTCATATTTGAACCATTTGAGGGTTTTATTTGTCCTGTCACACATAGATGAACTAGAAAACAACCTGAAACGCTGATGTACTCTGGGATTATAATCTCACAAATTACTGATGATTTATGAGAATAATAATAATAACTTGAATTTATATAGCGCCTTTCATAACCTCAAGGTCGCTTTACAAACATACAAGGATAAGACATAAAAAACATAAAACAGGGGGCAGAAATGGAAGTGTAAGTGGGGGGGAGGAGGGAGTAGTGAGTTATTGTTGGAAGGCGATGTTGAACAGATGAGTTTTAAGGGTTGATTTGAAAATGTTGAGAGAAGGGGCGTTGCGGATTTCTGCAGGGAGGGAGTTCCAGAGGGTGGGGGCAGCGACACTGAAGGCACGGTCCCCGACGGTACGGAGGCGCGAATGGGGAATGGAGAGCAGGCCGGAGTCTGAGGATCGAAGGGTGCGGGACGGGATGTATGGGTGGAGGAGATCTGTGAGGTACTGAGGGGAGAGGGCACGGGGGGGCTTGGAGGTGAGGAGGAGGAGTTTGTAGGTGATGCGGGACTTGACCGGGAGCCAGTGGAGGTTGAATAGAGTGGGGGTGATGTGCTGCCAGGGCTTGGTGCGTGTGAGGACCCTGGCAGCTGAGTTCTGTATGTACTGGAGCCTGTTCAGGGTTTTGCTGGGAACGCCGGACAGGAGTCCGTTACAATAGTCCAGGCGTGAGGTAATGAAACAACGTATCAGCTTCTCAGCAACAGAGTCGGACAATGATTTCCGGAGTCTTGAAATATTTCTGAGTTGGAAGAAGGCTGATTTTGAAACGGATTTGATGTGGTTTTGAAATGAGAGGGTTGAATCCAAGACAACACCAAGGTTGCGGACTTGAGTGGATGGGGAAATGATGGAACCGTCGATGTTGAGGAGCAGATCTCCAACCTTCCCGAGCAGTGCCTTGGGGGCCACAACCATGAGCTCAGTTTTATCACTGTTTAGTTTGAGTAGGTTGGTGGTCATCCAGGTTTTAATTTCGTGCAGGCAGTTGATTAGTGACTGAGGGGGAGATGGGCAGAAGGTTTTGTGCTCATGTACAGTTGGGTGTCGTCGGCATAGGAGTGGAAACGGAGACCATGGCTGCGGATGATATCACCAATCGGAAGGATGTATATTGTGAATAGAAGGGGACCGAGCACCGAGCCTTGGGGGACTCCATGGTTGACAGAGGCACAGGGGGAGCTGCAGCCAGCATGTGTGACAAACTGTGTCCCGTCCGAGAGGTATGAGTGGAGAAGGAGAGGGCGGAGTCAGTGAGGCCAAGGAGTTCAGACAGGCGGGTGAGGAGGATATTATGGGAGATGGTGTCAAAGGCTGCAGAGAGGTCAAGGAGAATTAGTGTAGTGATGGAGCCTGAGTCAGCTGCGATGAGGAGGTCATTGGTGATTTTGATCAGGGCAGTCTCGGTGCTGTGGTGGGAATAAAATGATGAGGTGGATCCAGTATTGAATACAAATACACAAATACAAACAAGATCATTTGACTTGTTCCTAATTATCCATTGAGCATTGATCGACTGTCACCGTGTGAGCAGCTGATTCGTTTGTGAGTGTTGTTGTTGTGCTGAAAACAGGAGGCAGAGTTTAATATTCCTGACGCCTCCGTCCTACTTTAGTCCAGTTTTGTCTCCAGATTGGGTCATCTTGTGTCGGTGCCAATCACATCGTGCAGAGAACTCACTGATCCTGGAACAGGCAGAAACAGGCTCTAAATGTCAGCGTTTACACGAGCTGCACATTTTTAACCCAGTCTGAACTCGAGGGTGAAACTTCTAGAAGCTGCTGAAAACTGTTTCATTTAACATTAAATCAACTCAGTCTCACATGTCTGATGTTACAACCACCTTTATTTTGGTGAAAACATCCTTAATTCAATTCTACATTATGTCGAAATCTATATAGAATTTTTTTTAAAAATCTAAATAAAATGGATGGAGACAAATATTTTAAAGAACATTAAATACAAATATTTTACACAATATGACAACATATTTTAAATAAAAAAACATAGTTAAAATCCATAAAAAACAATTAAGAAAACAGGAGAAAACCGTATTTTTTCAGAATAATAAATATAATTATTTAAAAAAGTCAGGATAACAACAGGCAGTAAAAAAAAGTAAGAACAATTAAAAATGTTGTGGGTCCATGCTCAGTATTTTGTTCCAACGTTTATTTTCCAAACTCAGAAATCAGGTGAACTTTCTGTCCAAAGGTAAGTAATGAAAAAGCTTCCTTTCCCTCTGAGCTCTGCATCAGAGTATTCAGTCCTCTGGCGCCCTCTGGTGTCTGCTGGGGGAACAGCACATTTATAAATAAAGCACTGGAAATACAAGTCTCTATTTTTCTTTATTTCAGGACGTTTTGGAAAACCTGGAATCTTGTGATCTGGACGATGACGACCTCATGTTGGATGAAGATCTGCCGGAGGATGACTCCCTGCGCAGCGGTACATTTAGATCTAATAAAGTCACATAAAGTACAAATACTGTATGGATCCCCAAAAAGAATATTTAAGAGCTGTGATGTACGATACAACCCACCAGAATCTGCTTTATTTTGTATAAATGTGAAATCAGGCAAATAACCCGAAGCAGACAGAGCAATATATTCTCAAATTAGCCCCTAAAATTGTAACAAACTTAAACATTTCAGTTCATGTTATCCAACAGATCAATGCACTTTATTTCAGGTAAATTAACAGTTTGTTTAGCAGCTAAAACAGTTTAGTTGTAAAAAAACATTTGTTTTTAGTTTAAATAACAATCTCCAGGCAGCTAAACTATTGATAAGCAGTTAGCCAGCCGTTAAATAGCAGTTAAACAGTTGGTTTCATTTCAAACCTCCAGGCTTGTAAGCTAACAGATATTTAGCATCTTAAACAATTCGATTCAGGTAAGCTAACAGTTTAGCTTAGCCGTTTAGCTTCGAAAACATTTAAGTTAAGCAGCAGAATAACTTGGTTTTGTTAACTAGCAGTTATATTTAGCTGCTAAAACAATGTAATCCAGGTTATTTTAATGTCAGTTAAGTAGCTTGAATAGTTTGTTTGTCTGTTTGAGATGTACTAACTGTTCAGTTTGTTAGCTTTAAAAAGTAGTTTCAGGATAGCTCACAGTTTAGCTAGCAGCTAAAACTTGTTTCAGTTTAGATGTTAGAAAAGTTTGTTTTATTTGAAATACCAATCTTCAGGCAGCTAAGCTAACATGTAAACACAAACAAATAAAGCATCAGCTAAGCAGTTAAACAGCAGTTGAAACAGTTTGTTAGCTAACAGATATTTAGCATCTTAAACGATTAGAATTGGTTAACATGCTAACAGTTTAGCTTAGCCGTTGTTTAGCTTAGAAAACATTTGAGTCAAGCTGATGGATGACTTGGTTTTGTTAACTAGCAGTTATATTTAGCTGCTACAATAGAGAGTTGTTTAAGGTTAGCTAAACTGGTTATGAGCTTAAAGAGTGTGTAAATATATATCAGTTAGCTGAAATAGTCTCAGTCAGGTTAGCTAACAGTTCACTTTAGCAGCTAACTAGTTCATTTTAGTTTAGCTAACTGTTAGCATTTCAAATGGTTAGTTTATCATGAACTGTTGAGTTCATCGTCTGAGATAATGTGGTTTATATTAGTTAACCATTTAGTTTAGCTGCTTTCAGGTTAGCTAACTGTTTAGTTTATCATTTAAATCTGTTTCTTGTTAATAGTTAGTAGCTAAAAAAAGGTAGTTTAGATTAGCTCACAGTTTCTTTTAACAGATATAAAACTATAGTTTAGCTCCCAGTTACATTCAAATTAGCTATCGTTTAGTTCACAGTAACAGTTTAGCTTCAGTTTTTAATCTATAATCTGATTATCACATGCTAGAAAGTGATAGCAGGACACCTTCTGCATTATGTTCTATTAGGATACTGCACGTGCCTTGTTTGCTACCGTCGACAGACTAACTAACCCCCCAGTGTCAGTAGCCTCTGAATTTCTATCCACCAGGGCGTGCAATGATTTTGCCTTCTTCACTGACAACATTCAGAACATCAGACAAGCAGTCAGTGCCTCTGCATCAGGAACAGCAAATGTGTTGTCTCTGTGTCCACTTAACATTAATTCAAACACCATGACACAATTCCATCAGATTAATGATAAAAACCTAGAGGACATTATTCAACTTCTGAAATCCTCCTCCTGCTGCCTTGATTTTATTCCAACGGGATTTTTCCAAGATGTTTTTCGTTGCATGGCCTCAGATCTACTTCATATAGTAAACAAATCTCTTCACTGAGGTATTTTTCCACAGGCCCTGAAAACTGCAGTCATTAAACCGCTCTTAAAAAAGAATAATCAAGATGCTTCAGTAATGAACAATTACAGGCCCATATCAAACCTCCCATTTCTAGGTAAAATCATTGAAAAAGTTGTTTTTCAACAGTTGAGTAATTTCTTGCATTTAAATAACTGTTTCGATGTGTTCCAGTCAGGCTTTCGTCCAAACCACAGCACTGAGACTGCTCTTGTAAAGGTCTTTAATGACATCCACTTAAACACAGACAGTGGCAGAACTTCAGTGTTAGTATTATTAGATCTCAGAGCTGCGTTTGACACTGTTGACCACAGCATATTACTAGACCGACTGGAAAACTGGGTGGGACTTTCGGAAACCGTTCTAAATTGGTTTGAATCCTACTTAAAGGACAGAAACAACTTTGTTTCTATAGGTAAATACACATCTGAGTTGACAAATATGACATGTGGGGTACCTCAAGGCTCCATCTTGGGGCCTCTTCTCTTTAACGTCTACATGCTACCACTGGCTCAGATAATGAAGAACAACAACATAAGTTACCATAGCTATGCGGATGACACACACATTTACGTAACAATTTCACCAGGAGACTATGCTCCTATTCAAACACTGAGTAAGTGCATTGAACAAATCAATGACTGAATGTGTCAGAACTTTCTCCAATTAAACAAAGATAAAACTGAGGTAATGGTTTTTGGAGCCAAGGCAGAACGTATAAAAGTTAGCGCTGAGCTTCAGTCTGCAATGTTCAAAACAACAGAGCCAGAAATCTAGGTGTAGTCATGGACTCTGACCTGAGTTTCAACAGCCACATTAAAACAGTTACTAAATCAGCCTACTATCACCTAAAGAACATCTCTAGGATTAAAAGACTAATGTCACAGCAGGATTTGGAAAAACTTGTCCATGCTTTTATCTTCAGTAGACTGGACTACTGCAATGGTGTCTTCACAGGTCTCACTAAAACATCTATTAGGAAGCTGCAGCTGATTCAGAACGCCGCTGCTCGAGTCCTCACTAACACTAAGAAAGTGGATCACTCCTGTTCTGAAGTCTTTACACTGGCTTCCTGTGTGTCAAAGAATAGATTTCTAAATACTGCTGCTGGTTTATAAAGCACTGAATGGTTTAGGCCCAAAATACATTTGTGACCTCCTGCTAAATGATGAAGCATCCAGATCTCTCAGGTCTTCAGGGACTGGTCAGCTTTCTGTCCCCAGAGTCAGAACTAAACATGGAGAAGCAGCGTTCAGTTATTATGCTCCATCTGGAACAAACTCCCAGAAACCTGCAGGTCCGCTGCAACGAAGACTACTTTCAAATCCAGCAGGAAGACTTTTCTTTTTGTCGCTGCTTTTAATTGAACTATTCACATCTTAGACTGCACTGTAACTTTTATCCATGTATTTCTTCTTTTAATGTTTCTTTTATTAGCTTTTCTTTTTAATGACTGATTTTAAATGCCATTTTCTTAATGTCTTTCATTTTTTGTAAAGCACTTTGAATTGCCTTGTGTTGAAAAGTGCTATATAAATAAACTTGCCTTGCCTTAAAAGGATTTAAATACACAGTGCTAATTACAGTGAAATCCACAATGTCAGCCTGTTATTGTGATCACGTTTATTGTGTTAATTATATATATCCTTACTGTAAATAAGGAGTGTGTGATGTGTGTCTCTGTGTGCAGACGGAGAGGGGTTGGCCCACATGGCTCAGTGGAGGATGAGGCAGCTCTGCTGGGGGAACGACAACGAGAGGTCAGAAAACACACTTATTTATCTTTATTCTGGGTTCCTTTAGATGAAATCCAGCTGATTTGGATTTAGAGAAGTAACAACACAGCTCACAAATACTATAATGCCTTCCAGAGATTGCCTGGACTGTGTTTAAAGGACATAGAGTGCCACAGTGAATCCTGAAGTAAACTCCTTCCGGTTCCCTCGACAAAAAAGCAATGCACTTTCTCCATAGGATTTAGGAAAATAGCTGGTCTGTGGTTGAGACACATTTAAGAGACGCATCACGTTTTGTTCATTCGGATAATCTCCACGTCTTCGAGCTATTTTCCAAAGTCCTATGGAGAAATTGCATTGATTTTTTGTCGAGGGAACCGGAAGTGGTAAAATGCTAACTTACTTCCGGGTTTTAGGACGCGTCACTGTGGCACACTATGGTAGTATACAAAACAATTTTATATATACATTTGTAGTCATTGTTGTCTAATAATTGGTTGTCTTCTCCGCCTGTTTTGTGCTTCTTGTTGTATTTTGTTATCTAATTATTATAAGCAATTAATTTTGTTATTGTTCGTCTCCTGGCCCATGGGTAAAAAGATTATAAAATGCACCCAGAATCGTATAGAAGTCAAAGATACACACACAGCTCTAATTGTATGCTTTTCATAAATGTTAGCTCATGAAGCAACAGTGGAGTAAGAGAGAGGAATAAACTAAATGTTTAATTTCTGTTAGTGTTAATAGAAGTCATGCTAACAAACGCTTCCATTGACCTGCAGTGATCTGGAGAGCTACAAGCTAACGGAGGATCCGGGGAACAAGAGGACAGACGGAGACCTCATCCTGGACTTTTCTTCCTCAAGGTGACTCAAAACATATTTAGCATCAATCTGCACTGAAACCACAGCTCACTGTTCCATATACGAGTATTTATTTAAAGCCAACTGTCGTGTGTTTTCACCGGCTTCAATAATCATTTTCTTTATAGATTACTTCCTGGTAGTTTTTCACTGGAAGCCAATCCTCTTTATTTATTGAGTTTTTAAAAGGGTTTTTCTCGGTGCCAATTGACATTACATCCTCTCCTCCCAGAGAGAAATATGTCGTGGTGTATTCGGATCATTGTAGGTAATAATAGATCATTTCCGGGGTAATATTTGGCAAAAAATACCAGAACTTCCAAGATTTAAAATAGTAAAGTTTACAAGAAAATAACCGGATTATTCTGTGATTTTATAAAATCATACATTTGAACACATGTCCCAAAATAAACCCTTTCTCTCAAATAATGAATCTTGTAATTGACCTATTTTATATTAAATAATATATTTACAATATACATATTTCTTCTTGTTAATTTAAAAGTATTCCTTTTTAAATATACCACTTTTATTCTCGCGATGTGGGAGCTTTTGTCATGAATTTAAAAGTTGTTTAAAGCCATACAGTATTTCATGCTGTCCCCTTATCCTCCTCCTCTTCCTCCTCCTCTTCCTCAGTCCTCCTGTTGATCTGGGTCCAGATGTGGAGGACTTGGCTGAAGACTGCTCAGCGGTCAGATCTCAGCTGGAGTTCCTGCAGAAGTTGCTGCTGCAGGTCGGTGAAGCTACAGGAGAAAACAACACCATGACTACACCACGACTACACCACGACAAACACGACTACACCATGACTACACCATGACTACGACTACACCACGACTACACCACGACTACACCAGGACTACACCGCGACTACAACATGACTACAACGCGACTACACCGCGACTACAACAGGACTACAACAGGACTACCACGACTACACCACGACTACAACAGGACTACACCACGACTACAACAGGACTACAACAGGACTACACCACGACTACACCGCGACTACAACAGGACTACAACAGGACTACAACAGGACTACAACGCGACTACAACGCGACTACAACAGGACTACAACAGGACTACACCACGACTACAACAGGACTACACCACGACTACAACAGGACTACAACACGACTACAACACGACTACAACACGACTACACCACGACTACAACACGACTACAACAGGACTACACCACGACTACAACAGGACTACAACACGACTACAACAGGACTACACCACGACTACACCGCGACTACAACAGGACTACAACAGGACTACAACATGACTACAACACGACTACAACGCGACTACAACAGGACTACAACAGGACTACACCACGACTACAACAGGACTACAACGCAACTACACCACGACTACAACGCGACTACACCACGACTACAACAGGACTACAACAGGACTACACCACGACTACAACAGGACTACACCACGACTACAACAGGACTACACCACGACTACAACAGGACTACACCACGACTACAACAGGACTACAACACGACTACACCACGACTACAACAGGACTACACACGTCTACAACACGACTACAACAGGACTACACCACGACTACAACACGACTACACCACGACTACACCACGACTACACCACGACTACAACAGGACTACACCACGACTACAACACGACTACACCACGACTACAACAGGACTACAACACGACTACACCGCGACTACAACAGGACTACAACACGACTACACCATGACTACACCAGGACTACACCATGACTACGACTACACCACGACTACACCACGACTACAACAGGACTACACCAGGACTACACCATGACTACGACTACACCACGACTACACCACGACTACACCACGACTACAACACAGGACTACACCATGACTACGACTACACCACGACTACACCACAACTACAACAGGACTACACCACGACTACACCACGACTACAACAGGACTACACCACGACTACACCACGACTACAACAGGACTACACCACGACTACAACAGGACTACACCACGACTACAACAGGACTACACCACGACTACAACACGACTACACCACGACTACAACCAGGACTACAACCACGACTACACCGCGACTACAACAGGACTACAACACGACTACACCATGACTACACCAGGACTACACCATGACCCCGACTACACCACGACTACAACAGGACTACACCAGGACTACACCATGACTACGACTACACCACGACTACACCGCGACTACAACAGGACTACACCATGACTACAACACTACTACAACGCGACTACAACAGGACTACAACAGGACTACACCACGACTACAACAGGACTACAACAGGACTACAACAGGACTACACCACGACTACAACAGGACTACACCACGACTACACCACGACTACAACAGGACTACAACAGGACTACACCACGACTACACCACGACTACAACAGGACTACAACACGACTACACCGCGACTACAACAGGACTACACCACGACTACAACAGGACTACACCACGACTACACCACGACTACAACAGGACTACACCACGACTACACCACGACTACA
>CADEHL010000792.1:0-26361 GCA_902827135.1 Harpagifer antarcticus
CCAGTGTAAGGCAGCCAGAACAGGAGTAATGTGGTCCCTTTTCCTAACTCTGGTTAGTACAAGCTGCAGCATTTTGAATCAGCTGAAGCGACTTGACTGACTTCTTGGTACACCCTGATAATAAAGAGTTACAATAACCCAGCCTTGAAGTAACAAATGCATGGACTAGTTTCTCTGCATCGTTTTGAGGCAAGATATGCCTGATTTTTGCAATGTTACGTAGATGTAGATGCGTAACAGTATAAATTGGCGACACACTTGGAACTTGCAAACCGCTCTCATCTGGCTCCACAGATGCCAACGGCCTGGAAACCCCCACAGGCGGTGGCACACCAGCCCACAGCACTACCAGCGAGATCGTTGCCCAAAATCATATGTATCCCATCAAGTGGCAACGCGGGACGTACGCCAATAGACACAACTCCCCGCACCAGCTCGCAATCCAGCACTATTGTATGCCGTGGCACAGGGATCAAGCCCATCTCCATGCCCCTCATCAGCACAACATCCCCAGTCTCTGTCTCTGATGAAAAAGGCAATACTGACTCAGCAATAAATGAGTATCTAGCTGCTGTGTCACGCAACACCTTAATCGGAACATACTTGTCACTACCAACTACTGACACAACGGCTTCCGTTATGAACGGCTCAAAAACAGAACCCACATCCAGGTCGGCACAAACCAGCTTCTTATCAGGCACCATGCCCGATCCTACACCCTGCGGCTTTTTAACCAAAACGGCAGAACAACACATGGCTGGAGCATGTGGTGAAGAACGAGGCTTCCCCTCAGGTTCCAGCAACGGACACTGCCCCTTCCAATGACCCTCTTCTCGACAATAATGACATAGGTCCACTTTGGCCCCCTCGGGTCGCCCTGTACCTACAAGTCTACGGGAGGAGCTTGGTGAAAACTTTGCACCACCGCGGGCATAGCCATTGTCTTCTCCCCGTTTCCAATCACCCCTAGAATACTTCTCAGTAAAACTTCCCTTATGTGTCAACACAAAATCGTCCGCTAATTCAGCAGCTCTAAACGCGGTGGAAGGTTTCTGTTCATTCACATAAGTGGCCACACGCTGAGGGAGACTGTTTTTAAATTGTTCCAAGACAATGAGCTCACAAAGGCCGTCAAAACTTGCAACCTTTGCTGCCGCGCACCACCGCTGAAAATGAGAAGTTAAATCACGGATAAACTCCATATGTGTCTGCTTATCTCCCTTGACCCAACTTCTGAACCTTTGACGATACGCTTCAGGAACCAGTTCGTAAGACTTCAACACCGCTGATTTTACTCTATCATAGTCCAAAGCATTTTCGCCACAAACTGCTGAATAGGCTTCCTGTGCTCGCCCAGTGAGTACACACTGAAGTAACAGCACTCTGTCCGAATCTGACCAGTTTCTTGCCTCTGCTATGTGTTCAAATAGAGTGAAGAAAATGTCCGGGTCACGCTCATTGAACTTTGGCACTAATCGCAAGTAAGAAATGATATCGCCACTGCCTGATGCCGACCTATCACCACCATCCTCCCTTGGAGACAACTTGCCCTCTACCATCAGCCGTAATCTAGCATGTTCCACCTCACATTTCATCTTTTCCACCTCCAGCACCTTCTCCACCTCTAAACGCTTCTCTACCTCCTGCTGCTGACCCCTCATCTCCAACCTCAACTTCTCCTGCTCCAACCTCATCTCCAACTGCAACTTCTCCTGCTCCAACCTCAACTTCTCCTGCTCAAACTGCATGGCCAAAAGCTCCTTTTGCTGCTCGAACGTCAAACCAGCTGTCTGAACCACTACCGGCACGAACCCTGCCTCACCAGACTCACTCTTCTGCAACACCCCCTGCTCAAACAAAGATGACACAATGACAGTTTTAATGTCATGTTTCCGCTTGCTCCCCACAACAGCAATGTCATAGTGCTCTGCTATTTCGACCAACTGCGCCTTCTGGCAATTATCTAAGAAAGACACTGAGGGCGCATCCACAAACGCTGACAAAGAAGTCATAATAGCCAATCAGAAAGCAAAGTACTAAACTGCCAACACGCATGGGCATAAGATTAACCCAATAGAGAATTTCCCCCTAACTGCCTAAACAAAATCTTCCTAATCTCACCTAGTCTTCATATGGCTTGCGGTGGGTAATTACGCACTGCAACCCGGCGGAGTTATGGAGCGACCTGCACGCAGGTAACACCAAGAACTCACGCGGACATGCCCCGAGACAGCTGTCCGAAAACAGCTGACACTAACCACGTTGCCACAACACTATGAAAAAAACAGACGCAACCCAAAGGGAAACGCCACTTAAGCCTAGCGGGGAAAACTCTTTACAAAAGCGTAACAAGCAGCAACATCTTACCTTCCGATTGGCACACAAAACCTGACGCCATGTCAAACACTAAAGCTTCCTGAAACCCAAAAGACATGATGTGTCCCCAAAATAGCAGCACCGAGCCAGCACACAGCTGGACCACATCAACTAATTAGCTGCTCAAATGACACCATGTGCTCTGAGCACTACACAAACTTTTAACTAAATAACCCGTAGGACGAGCCCCCATTTGTTATGACCTGGCTCAAAAGGCCACAACAAAAAGGAGACACACCATGTCAACGGTTATCAAAATATGTTTATTTAAAGGAAACAATTGAAATTAGCCAAATTAATTGAAGTGCAACAATAAGTAAGGCATGAGGTGTGGACGTCAGTGGTATCAGTAGTATAAATGCAGGGTGAGGGTTGTATGAATATGTATGTGTGAGAGTGTGGAATGCACAAAGTAAAGCAAATAGAGTAACCACAACATATACTCAACAAAACCGGGGGCCCTGTACGGGAAAGCAGAGAGAGCACAGAGAGGAGCAGAGAGGCTCTAAATAGCTGCAGGACACCAGAACCCAGGTGCCTGAGTTACTGCAATCAATGCAAACACCAATCACCACAGCCACCCTCCTCTCTACTGATGCAACCCACAGGGGCATCACAGTGGGCGTTAAAGGAATAAATCCTGAATCAAATATAACACCAGATTCCTTACAGTCTCACTGGAGGGCCAAATTAATGCCATCCATAGTTAGTATATCTTTAGATATTTATTTCGTAGATTCTTCGGGCCAAGTACAATAACAAGTCGTGTTTAACATAAAAAAATGTAAGGTCATCCACGTTTTTAAGTCCTTGAGGCAGTCTTGAATTTTATTTAGATGATTAATTTCCTCAGGCTTGATTGATAAATATAGTTGAGTATCATCCGCATAACAATGAAAATGTACAGAATGATTCCTTATAATATTGCCTAACTGAAGCATATATAATGTGAACAAAATAGGTCCGAGCACTGAGCCCTGCGGCACTCCCATGGCTAACTTTGGTTTGCGTAGAAGATTTCATCATTGACACGTACAACTGAGAGCGTTCAGATAGATAGGACCTAAACTAGCCTAAAGCAGTTCCCTGTATGCCAACTAAGTGCTCTAGTCTTTGCAATAAGATATCATGGTCGATAGTATCAAATGCAGCACTGAGATCGAGCAAAACAAGAATGAAGACAAGTCCCTTGTCAGAGGCTATTAGAATGTCATGTATGACTTTAACCAGAGCTGTCTCTGTGCTATGATGTGTTCTAAAGCCAGACTGAAAATCTTCAATAAATCATTGTTTTTTAAGTAATCACACAACTGTTTTGCGACTGCTTTCTCAATAATTTTTGAGAGGAACGGAAGATTAGAAATAGGTCTATAGTTGGCTAAAACCTCTGGATCGAAGTTGTGCTTTTTAAGAAGCGGTTTTATCACTGCTACTTTGAATGATTGTGAAACATAGCCTGATAATAAAGACATATTCATATATTTAATAAAGAAGTGCTAATTAATGGAAAAACTTCCTTCAACAGCTTAGTTGGAATTGGGGTCTAAACATGCACGTTGATGGTTTAGAAGAGAGAAATCATTGAATTTAATTGTTCAAGGTTTATGGCTGAAAAGG
Source organism: Harpagifer antarcticus (assembly GCA_902827135.1). Classification (NCBI taxonomy): domain Eukaryota; kingdom Metazoa; phylum Chordata; class Actinopteri; order Perciformes; family Harpagiferidae; genus Harpagifer; species Harpagifer antarcticus. The sequence goes on from CADEHL010000792.1 coordinate 3,994, forward strand.
CATTCTAGTTTACTATCTAGTGTAATATTAGAACTTACGTTTCCGGGAGCTGTTGATAACACTATACTGGTCAAAGGCAAGAGGTCATTAATTTTGTTTCTAAGAGTAACAATTTTATCGTTAAAAAAGCACATCAAATCATTACTACTGAGTGCTATGGGAATAGAAGGCTCATCGAGCTATGGCTCTCTGTCAGCCTGGCTACAGTGCTGAAAAGAAATCTTGCATTATTCTTATTCTCATCTATTAATGAAGAGTAGTAGGCTGCTCTCGCTTTAACGCAGTGCTTTCTTAAATTCATTGAGAGTAATATGCCAAATTAAACGAGTTTATTCAAGTTTAGTGGAACGCCATATCCTTTCAAGTTGTCTCGACTTTTGCTTTATTTTGCTGGTTTCGGCATTATGCCATGGAGCTAATCTATGTTGTTTATTTTCTTCTTTTTCAAAGGAGCAACAGAGTCTAATTTATTCGCAGCGCATCTATAGCACTTTCATCAACAACATGATCAATTTGGGTGGTTGTACATTTTGTATAAGTTTCCTCCCCTACATGCAGACATGCTATCGAGTTAAGTATTGGTGGAATCTCTTCCTTAAATTTGGCTATAGCACTAACAGATAGGTTTCTGCTGCAGGAGCTTTTGACTAATGCTTTGTAGTCTAGTAACAGTACTTCAAAAGTTACTAAGAAATGGTCGGATAAAGCAAGATTATGCGGTTCGACTAATAGTTGCTCAATTTCAATACCATAGGTCAGAACAAGGTCGAGAGTGTGATTATAGCAGTGGGTTTGGTTTAGTTACACTCTGACAAAAACCAACATAATCTAATATAGAGTTAAATGCAACAGTAAGGATATTTTTATCATCGTCAACATGAATATTAAAGTCACCTACGATAATTACTTTATCTGTTTTAAGTACAAGTTGATAAAAAACTCAGAGAATTCTGATAAGAATTCTGAATAAGGACCTGGTGCACGGTACACTGTAACAAATAAGATTGGCTGCAAAGTTTTCCAGGTCGGATGCGTAAGACTAAAAACGAGACTTTCAAAGGAGGTATAATTTAATTTTGGTAGTATTAGTATTGATAAGTAAACTTGAGTCAAAGATTGCTGCAACTCTCCACCTCCTCGGTCCGTGCGGGGCAATATGAGTATTGATATGGCTGGGTGGAGTGGCCTCATTTATGCGGACATATTCTTCATGTCTCAACCAAGTTTCAGTGAGACAGCATATATCAATATTATAATCTGATATTAAATCATGTACCAATATTGCTTTAGATGCTAGAGATCTTATGTTTAGAGACCACATTAATATTCCTGTTTTGTTGCACTGTAGTAGTTGTTACATTACTTTTATTAGGTTATTATGTATGACACCTCTATTAGGTTTTACCTTAAGTTGTCCTTGGGCAGACACACACACCGCTAATATTGGGTATTTTTATTGAGTTCGGGATTCCTATGGATGACTGCCTAGGAGAGAGCACAGAGAAGCGTGTAAGACTGCGACTCCGCCTCCTGGTCTCAACTCCAGTTTGTCATGGATTAAGTCCACAAAACCCTGAAATGTTTGCCGAAATGAGATTTGCACCTTCCAAAGTAGAATGAATGCCGTCTCTCTTAATCAGACCATGTTTTCCCCAGAAGGCTGTCCAATTATTTACGAAGCCCACATTGTTTGCTGGGCACCACCAAGACAACCAGCGCTGAAATGATGACATGCGGCTGGCTATACATGTCATCATTGATCAGATTGGGGAGGGGACCAGAGAAGATTACGGTGTCCGACATTGTTTTAGCATAACTACACACCCACTCCACATTAAGTTTGGTGCATTCTGATTGGCGTAAACGAACATCATTACCACCGACGTGAATAACAATCCTACTGTATTTACGTTTATTTTTAGCCAGCAGTTTAAGATGCGCCTCAATGTTGCCCCGCTCTGGCCCCCGGAATGCATGTGACTGAAGGATCGGTTAGGGGGGCATAGATAAATCACACACCAAAAGCAGGGAAGTCTTACTTAGTATTATGAAAGATTTAAATTGTAAAGGACATCTGGAGAGAATTAAAGCCTGATGCTGCAGGGATGTCAAAACTCAATTTCATCGCGGGCCACATTCGCATAATGGTTGCACTCAAAGGGCCGGTTGTAACTATATAAATATATCATATATATAAAATAATGTATTATATTACATTATTGCCTCTGAATTGGTTATTATCGGATAGGATAATAACTTAGTAATTAACTACGTCTGAAAGCAGAAGTCCAGGGCAAATAATTGCAAGTCTCTTCAGTGCGCATGTCACAAAACGAGATGCATTGTGGGACATGTAGTTTATGGGCAACCTGCTTCTGTAAAGTGGCGTGTAACCATATAATAAACGTATTATATTCTTTGCAAGCTCTTGCGGGGCCACATACAATGAAGTCGCGGGCCGGATTTGGCCCCCTGGGCCTTGAGTTTGAGACCCCTGATGTAGAGTATTCTTGCTATTCTGCTTCTTACAAATCTTACTCCCGTATTGATTACTTTTTGATATCAGCTAATCTGGCATCTAAAATCAAAGACGGCACTTATGATGGAATCCTTATTTCGGATCATGCACCAAACTCACTGCTTTATGTAGACGAGGCTGGTGAGAGATCCTTCTAAATGGCGTTTTCAACAAAAATGGTTGCAAGACTCAGATTTTGTCACGTATCTTGTCAAACAAATTGATTTATATTTGAGACAAATACATCGGAATCATCAGCATCTATACGATGGGAAGCTTTTAAAGCATGTATTAGAGGCCTAATTATACACACTTGTACACTACACAAGCTCTAAATCCAAAAAAATCTCGTCAGAAAATGACAATGTTGGAATCAAAAATAATAAATGGAGAGTGAGGCCTTTCAGAAACCCTGCCCTAAAGTACCACAAGAACTGCTAGTACTGAGGTCACAGTATGATGAATGATCAGCTTCTAAAGCAGTGGCAAGTCTACTAAGACTCAAACAAACATTTTACGATCAAGGAGAGAAGCCTGGAAAGATATTAGCGTGGCGCATTAAACAATTACAAATTGAAAGATCTATTACGTCAATACAGAATAACAAGGGAGATAATATAGTTGATCCTTTAGAAATAAATGAGGCTTTTAAATGTTCTATGAAAAACTATACGACCGATAAATTCAGATCTGACGCGTCAAAATAACTTCTTGGACTCTCTCAATATACCGAGTATCCCAGCAGAAATCAGACCTAGTTTTGGAAGGGGAATTATCACTAGAAGAAATCTCTAATGCAATTGATAACATGAAATCTGGGAAAGCTGCTGGACCAGATGGCTTACCCATAGATATCTCAAGTTCAAATATAAAATACAATCTCCCCTCTTAAATATGTTGTTAGAAGTCCTTCCGCCATCACTGAGAGAAGCCTTGATTACATTGTTACCAAAACCAGGGAAACCCTGCAATAGATGCGAAAAATCTAAGACCGTAAAGGTGTTATGTAAAATCCTTGCGAAAAGGCTGGAAGGCCTGCTCCCAGGGATAATTAAGGAAGATCAGAATGGGTTTATGAAGGGACACCAAGGGTTTCATAATGTCAGGAGGGTACTGAACATTCTGCATAGTCAAAATTAAATGCCAGATACTGCTCTCTTGTCGTTAGATGCCGAGAAGGCATTCGATGGGGTCGAATGGCCATATCTTTTTGATATCCTCAAACGCTTTGGATGTGGTAACATTTTTTGTAAATGGTTAAATTGTTATACACTGACCCTGTGGCAGAAATACTTACAAATAATACAACCTCAAAACCAATTAAGGTCCACAAGGGATGCCGTCAGGGGTGTCCTCTATCACCACTTCTGTTTATAATAGCAATAGAACCGCTGGCCATAGCTATTCGGTCTCATCCACAGATCTCTGGTATAACTGTAGTCAAACGGACCACCGTTTAGCTTTATATGCTGATGACGTCATCGTGTTTCTCAGGGACTTGGAGAAATCAATTCAGGGGCGGACTGGGGGGAAAAGTGGCCCGGGGATTAATTGACAGACAGGCCCACTTAATGCGCGGCATGTATCGGCCGGCAGCGGGCACTGTACAATAGCTGCCCACTGCTCCTAGTACTAGACTCCTGGTACTAGGATGGGTTAAAAGCAGAGAACACATTTCACTGTGTGTGCTCTGCATGTGTGACCATTAAAGAGGGATTCTTCTTCTTCTTCTTCTTCTTCTTCTTCTTCTTCTTCTTCTTCTTCTTCTTCTTCTTCTTCTTCTTCTTCAACACCCATATAAAACAGAACTGTAAACAGATTTACTTTTTCTTTCAACATTTATTTGAACAGCAAGTGGAGGCAAAAGTGACTGCACCCAAAACTCAGAAACAGAATGTGGGCAACACGTTCTTCTCCACAGCCGCGCGACCTCTGAGTCCGACGTCACTTCCCCCTTTTCTATCCCACGGGTACAAGGCCGTACAGCTACTCCCCCTGAACCCCCGTTTCCCTGCCAACCCCCCTCCCCTCCCCTATGCAAGCCCCTCCCTCTGAACCCAGGGCTCGCTACAATACTGTATACTGTATACACAAACTATACAAAAACGCCCTTACGCTTTGGAGCTTGTTTATCCATCTGTAAGCAACTGCCAGCTAGGTCTCTCAGTCACTCACTCCTGATCATTCACTGCACAGTGACAGCTGCTACGGGCCTGATGTGTGAAATTGAAACTGATAGATAGAACAAAGGTAGCCTATCAAAACGGCCCAGCCCAGCCCAGTGGGCCACACCCCACTGGGCTGGGCTGGGCCGGAACACTTACAAATGTGGGCCCACACACAGCACCGGCCCACCGGGGGAACTCCCAGTAGGCTATTCCCAATGGCCAGTCCGCCCCTGGATCAATTCTAGTATTATTAGAAGTGATAGAAACATTTGGTGAATTTTCTGTAGTCCGACTGCATCAGTCTCCCAGTTTAAAGTTGCGGAGCATTTTACATATTTGTATGTAAAAATAGTGCCCAATATAACAGATGTGGTGAATTCTAATTACGAACCTATTATGGAATCAATTACAAGCACAATTGATAGATGGATGCCTTTGCCGATCTCTTTAATTGGGAGAATTAATATATTAAAAATGAACATACTCCCCAAGTTGCTGTATCTATTCCAAAACATCCCCCTGCCTCCTCCAAACTTATTTTCAAAGTTAAGAAAATTATTTTTGAATTTTCTGTGGAACAACAAACGAGCCCGCCTGCGCTTGGCCCTCCTGTATATGCCTAGAGGGGGCCTTGTGTGTCCTAATCCTCTCTGGTACTACTGGGCAACTCAGTTAAGGACTATTATGTTTTATTTTACAAACAACACCCCCCGGTTGGAGAGAGATGGAGACCCAATTCTCGACTAATGTGAAGAAACTTGAAAAAAAAAAACACTAACCCTATTACTAGGAACATGATCAGAGTCTGGCATGATGTGAGGAAGTACTTGGGTCTCTCTCTCTCTCTCTCCTCTCTCCCTCTCTCTCTCTCTCTCTCTCTCTCTCTCTCTCTCGTCCAATTTGGGGAAAATGATGACTTCATTCCAGGCAGAGCTGATAATGGGTTTAAGATGTGGTCAGATAAGGGGGACAGCACATTCAAGATCTATATAGGCTCAATGATCATAATCTGATGTCGTTTGAGTAGTTTACAATTTAGCACAACATTTCACGGAAACATTTTTTCAATTACTTACAAATTAGAAGCTATATTGGAGCAAACCAAAAACAATTATTAACTATACCTCCATACTCACTCAGAGAAAATAATGTTAAAGGACTGTAGGGGGGAAAAACTAATTTCTGCACTTTACAACTTGCTTATATCTGGCTCCCCTGAGTCATCCGAAGCTAAACTTAGGAATTGGAGGGAGGGTTTGCAGGAAGACATTTCGATTGATGAGTGGGAAGGTGCCGGTAAGAAAGCTCAATCACAAACAGCGAATACCCGTCTTAAGGTCTTACAATATAACTGGCTGATGCGTACATATATTACCCCAGAAAAGCTAAACAAATGTAATGGTAATATCCCGGACTTATGTTTTAAATATCTGGAACATGCAGATCTAGAGAGTACTCTGGGTCAGTAAATTGGAGATGATTAATGTTCCTCTGCTGGGAGAAGGATAAAAGCAATCTGCCTTCATGTTTGTATATTTCTTTACTTAGCCTACCCACGTGTTTGTGAAGTTAATTTTATTTATTTATTTTATTTATGTGACTTGTAATGTATTTTAATTTGGTATGTCTTGTGGATGTTTGTGTACTGTCTTATATATTGTCCATATATGCGTAAACAATAAAGAAAGTGTGTGAACTGTCCTGCGAGCTAGAACTGCTTGCTGACTGTCTGAAAGCTTGCAAACACTGAAAGGAACTTTCAATAACTGTCGCAGAGGTAGCAGTTCCAGCAGAGAGCCCCAAACTTTCTTTTCCATGGCGACATCAACCAGCTCTGACTGGGGGATCCCAAGGCGCTCCCAGGCCAGCGAAGAGATATAATCCCTCCACCTGGTCCTAGGTCTACCTCTTGGTCTCTTCCCAGCTGGACGTGCCTGGAACACCTCCCTAGGGAGGCGCCCAGGTGGCATCCTTACTAGGTGCCCGAACCACCTCAACTGGCTCCTTTCGACGCGAAGGAGGAGCGGTTCAACTCTGAGTCCCTCCCGGATGACCGAACTTCTCACCTTATCCCTAAGGGAGACGCCAGCCACCCTGCGGAGAAAACCCATCTCGGCCGCTTGTATCTGCAATCTCGTTCTTTCGGTCATAAAACCATGGGAATAAAATGCCAGGGGGAGTAAACAGAACAGAGTAGAGAAAGTAGAAAAGCCTTCAAAGCTGTACAGTCATCTTCAGAGAGAATGAGAGATTGAAGAGGAGCTTCAAAGAGCCAGAGGGAAAGTGACACCCAATAGCATATCAGTTTTAACCACTGCAGTCATAATGGCATTTGCACTCTTCATAATTAGAGCAGTCTTTGCTGTGTATAGGAGCAAGAGAGAGGACCTAAAACCTCAGAAGAAATCAATCGTGTGTGTGTGTGTGTGATCAGGCAGAATCATGCTGTTTGAAAGGCTGCAGACCCCCTGGCAAGGTTATGAGATTTTTTGTTTTGGACAGCGAGGCTCCTTGATCGAAATGAGGAGCAGGAGTGTCAAAATATGAAAGGCCACGCTGTCGGAGGTCTGTATTTAGTGCAGCTCCACAGCACCAGCCTCCATCTTTCTCTCTCCTCTTAACACTCTCTGCTGCCCCCCTCCTCATCTCCTCACCCCTCTCCACTGCACTCATCATCAAGCTGTTTCTCCTTTCCTCCTCTTCCCTTATATTGCCAAATCAACGTGTCCTGCCCTCAATTCCATCATATAAAAAGAAAAAAAGAAAGTGACACACAGTCACACACATCCATCACTCGGTTTCACACATGTTTCACAATATAATGAGCTTCAACACTATGTTGTCTCAGGCCTTGTTCAGTGTTCCTCTGACGTACAGGGCAGTAACGTTTTCTCTGCCTGGAATTAATATTGCACTGCAGCTTTAATCTAACCCTATAGCTGGAATATATTAAAGACAGTATTTGTCTGTATCACTGAGAAGCACTGCCTCATGGGAATGCATGGAGCACATGCAATATTTTTCTAGTTAGCCTTATAGTGTAGATATATGGATTATAGATATATGTTAATGCAGGGTCAACTACTTGTTTTTTTTCTCTTGTAGTTAAAGGTTTGAAAGAAATAGGATTATTTCAGAAACGTTGTTATTTTGACAATGTGAATTTAATAAAAGGTAGACCTCAAAGGTGGAATAAGTAATATGATCTTTTACTTAATAAAAGTTGTTATAACAGTGTCAAAGTTAAGTAAACCTTTATTCAACATGTTACATTAGTAAGAGTACAAAAGCATTAGCTTCTAAAAAACATAATTCATTCCTCAAATTATATTTGTATTTAAAATAACAAGACTCTTCAGAGAAACAAGTAATGAATGTTGTCAAATGTAATGAGTCAAAAAGGTACTTTTAAAAAATGTATGATAAAAAAGGTACTTTTAAACAACACATTCTCACTCCCAATCCGTCACATGTTGGCGGACGGTCAGGGCCCCTCCCCGTCACTCTATTACGTACAGGGTACCCCTTGGAAGTCAGTTTTCAACGGGCAGGGCGTCCCATTGACTTGCATAGAGCTCCCTGAACGTTGGTAATAGAGGAGTTGGGATCGCGGCGAAATGCTCTCCGCAGATCCATTCTCACAGCGTTTATCAACCTTTTTCTTACTCAATATCAAGCCACACTTATTGTTTTTACTTCTTTATTTTAATTGAATAATGTAGGACTTTTGTTGCCGTCAGTTATGGGGAGAGTAGGGGCTCAGAAAACTGAAGTCTGTATTGTTTCATCGTTTTTTCCTTCTAATTTTGTATTCTTTTCTAAACCACTGTCACGGTTGAGTGAAGGAAGCAGGACCCAAGCGCAGATAACTTTGATAAACCTTTATTTCAAGGCTAAAATGGAACGAATACAGAAAAACACAGAACACTCACCGGTGGAGTCCGTCACCAACAAAAGAAGCACCGACACTGAACACAGCACGAGACCAGACTAAATACAGGGAGGGCTAATTACCAGACACAGGTGAACACAATCGGTAAACGAGACACAGGTGAGGAGGGAGGAGAAAAACACAAGAGCCACAGGTGAACACAATTAACTAACGAGACACAGGTGAGGAGGGAGGAGAACACACAGGGACACTAACGACAGGAGGAAAACATGACAGAGAACAGTGAAAACACCCAAACTTAGACAGAACTGTGACAGAACCCCCCCCTCAAGGGACGGATTCCAGACGTCCCTAAACCCCAACACAAAAATCCAAAAAAAATCCAGCAGGGTGGGTGGAGGGGGTCCGGAGGAGGGACGTATCCCTAGGCCACCAGGGTGGGTGGAGGGGGTCCGGAGGACGGGACTAAGCTGACCGCCCAGGAGCCCAGTAGGGGACCAGGAAGGGATCTCGGGCGGACGGCCCGGGGGCACGGCAGAAGCCGAGAAGGGGGACTCGGGCGGACGGCCTGGGGGCAAGGCAGAGTCCATGGTGGGGCGTAGGCCACAGCGGGCGAACTCAGGGGGCCGAGCATGAGGGCGAAGGCAGCGGCAGGAAGAGTCAGGGGGGCCGGGCCCGCGGACGAAGACCGCGGCTCACAGAGGGTCGGGATCGAGGGCGAAGACCAGACAGCTCCGGAGGCCGGGCAGGACCCGGTGTCGGCCGGACAGGAACCGGAGCCGGCGGGACAGGCTTCGGCAGGATCCCCCACGGAAGAGGACCAGGAGTTGGCAGGACCCCCGGCAGGAGAGCGGTTGGCGGGACCTCCGACGAGACAGGACAAAAGGTTGGCAGTACCCCCGGCAGGAGAGTAGACGGCGGGACCTCCAACGGAACAGGACATAGGGTTGGCAGGACCCCCGGCAGGAGAGTAGTCGGCGGGACCTCCAACGGGACAGGACATGGGGTTGGCAGGACCCCCGGCAGGAGAGTAGTCGGCGGGGCCTCCAACGGGACAGGACATGGGGTTGGCAGGACCCCCGGCAGGAGAGAGTAGTCGGCGGGGCCTCCAACGGGACAGGACATAGGGTTGGCAGGACCCCCGGCAGGAGAGTAGTCGGCGGGGCCTCCAACGGGACAGGACACAGGGTTGGCAGGACCCCCGGCAGGAGAGTAGTCGGCGGGCCTCCAATGGGACAGGACACAGGGTTGGCAGGACCCCCGGCAGGAGAGTAGTCGGCGGGGCCTCCAACGGAACAGGACATAGGGTTGGCAGGACCCCCGGCAGGAGAGTAGTCGGCGGGGCCTCCAACGGGACAGGACACAGGGGTTGGCAGGACCCCCGGCAGGAGAGTAGTCGGCGGGGCCTCCAACGGAACAGGACATAGGGTTGGCAGGACCCCCGGCAGGAGAGTAGTCGGCAGGGCCTCCAACGGGACAGGACACAGGGTTGGCAGGACCCCCGGCAGGGGAGTAGTCGGCGGGGCCTCCAACGGGACAGGACACAGGGTTGGCAGGACCCCCGGCAGGAGAGTAGTCGGCGGGGCCTCCAACGAGACCGGACAAAGGGTTGGCAGGAACCCCGGCAGGAGAGTAGTCGGCGGGGCCTCCAACGGGACAAGACATGGGGTTGGCAGGACCCCCGGCAGAGGGCTAGTCTGCGGGACCTCCAACTGGACAGGGACATGGGGTTGGCAGGACCCCCGGCAGAGGGCTAGTCTGCGGGACCTCCAACTGGACAAGACATGGGGTTGGCAGGACCCCCGGCAGAGGGCTAGTCTGCGGGGACCTCCAACTGGACGGACATGGGGTTGGCAGGACCCCCGGCAGAAGACTAGTCTGCGGGACCTCCAACTGGACAGGACATGAGGTTTGAGTGGGGACTCGAGAGAGGGCTTGAGAGGGAACTTGAGAGGAAACTGGAGAGTGGACTTGAGAGGGGACTCGAGAAAAGACTCGAGAGGGAACTCGAGATGGGATGAGGGAAGGGACTAGAGAAGTGACTAGAGGTGGGACTGGAGAAGGGACTAGAGAAGGGACTAGGACAGCTGGGGCCAGAGCTAAGGCTGGAACCATGGCTGCTGGGGCCAGAACTGGGGCTGGAACCATGGCTGCTGGGGCCAGAACTGGGGCCGGAACTATGGCTGTGTGGGCCGGTTCTGTAGCCGGAACCATGACTCTTGGGGCTCGGATTGCTAGCCTGGACTTGCGACTCCTTCTCCTAGAAGCCGCCTGAAGGCTCCGTGGACCTCCAAAAGCCAGCCGAGTTCCAGAAAACGCCTCTTGGACAGGAGCAGGAACTGGGGCGGAAGCACTGGTTGACTCCAGACGGAACACACCGAGACGTTTATAGTCCGCAGGCTGGAAATCACACGCCCAGATGAAGTTCAACATCCAGTCAGGTAAGAACTTCACCAAGTCCGGTTTCTCCATAGCCAACCGGTGCGCCTCTACCAGAGCGGCCTCCTTCTGCCGAACACTGGACGCTCCCCTCCACCAATCATAGCAGCAAGCCAAAGCAAATGAAAAATGCTGTAATTCCAACTCAAATGGGTCATCTGCTGGGTCCATCTCTGGTCGGTGCTTTCTGTCACGGTTGAGTGAAGGAAGCAGGACCCAAGCGCAGATAACTTTGATAACCTTTATTTCAAGGCTAAAATGGAACGAATACAGAAAAACACAGAACACTCACCGGTGGAGTCCGTCACCAACAAAAGAAGCACCGACACTGAACACAGCACGAGACCAGACTAATACAGGGAGGGCTAATTACCAGACACAGGTGAACACAATCGGTAAACGAGACACAGGTGAGGAGGGAGGAGAAAAACACAAGAGCCACAGGTGAACACAATTAACTAACGAGACACAGGTGAGGAGGGAGGAGAACACACAGGGACACTAACGACAGGAGGAAAACATGACAGAGAACAGTGAAAACACCCAAACTTAGACAGAACTGTGACAACCACACACTGTTATTTACTCAACAATAACACATCATTATCCTTTTGTTTATTTATTTGTTTGATTAATAAACACAAGTTGAAGTCCGTCAGGACCGAGGGTCGGAGCAGCTCATAGTAGTTGCTTTAGAGAATTTTACACCCGGAAGTAAGTATTCTCTCCGCTTCGCTTGACAAACCCCGTGATAGTCCTCAAGCTCTGTGATTGGATGTTTGAGTGTGCGCCGAGGGTTACGCCGAGCGTCGAACAACACTTTGAAATGGGATGGAACCACGGCAGACTGTCCAAAACTGGTCTATGAAAAAAAACAGTCTATGATTTGAACGGGTCCACCCCGTCCCCCCCTCCCCAGAACTACACATGCTGGCTATTGTGTGTTTTGCAACATGCTCTATGGCACGTCTCTACTGGGAATTGTAGTTTTAAAAGACGTTTTCTTATTTCCCATAATAAGAAGTTGCCAGTATTAAACTGTGTACATCCCTGGAGGTTTAGGGGATAGGAAACACTCAAATGTAAAACATATAATTAATAAATGGGTGAAAATTACTTGTGCCCATAAAGGGCAGCATTAATATATACCCACATGACAGCTAAGGTCAGAATAGCTTTCTTTAACAGCTGGTCTTATGTCTGTGACCCCTCCTGTTGGAACATTTGCGTTACATCATCATGTGTAACAGTTGTAAATATGCAGTGGTGTTTATTTGTAAATCATTTAGTATAATCACACAAATTCTGTGTTTTATATTTAATAATTCTGTGTTCTTTATTTATTGATTGTTCAATACCTGACAAGGTCGGAGATGAAAAACCTGGGTCGCAGGTTCCTCAACAGTGCATTACAAGACATCTATCAATATGTGTGTATACCTCTCTCATTAAACTGTCATATTCTGCACATTTCTTATACTATCTACATACATCTTATAAGAGTATAATATGTATAATATCAGTTAAAATAAGTGCTTAAACATACAGTAGTTAACATTGCAGGAAAGCAATATATTAGTACTTTGACATGCTTAATATGTATACCCCCAAAGCTTTTTTCTTATTCAAAATAAGACCTTAACCTAAAGTATTCTTTAATGTTTAAATAAAGCCTTATTAGTTTGTCTGTCTGTGTCTTCTAATAATATCTAATAATAACAATAATACATTTCAATAACGTGCTTTAACCACCAGGTGTCCCTTTCTATCAGCTGTACCGTTATGGTGTACATATACCAATATACCGATTGGATCAAATATAAAAGTCAGCCGAATTAGTGTTGATACTGCAAGGAGACGTATTGTGTGAAAAGAAATTGAAGATTTTGTTTGATTGCTGATATATTTATGATCCACGTCACATATTCAGTTTCGGCGGCAGTTCTCCTGTTTGTCTAGAAGTCCTCTCATCAGGGCTCTATAAATAGCAAATTACGGCAGATATATAATATTTAATGCAGCCGAACCGTGTATTACAATGCCGTTATGTGATGACCTTCAAAGAGAAAAGCAAGCACACTCGGAATAAAGTATTATTTTAACAAAATGTTTTCGGATTTCGCATCAACAGGAAGTCCGGTTAACTATAATGTCAGTGGGCAACAATACCCCAATCCATAGATCCGCGGGTGAATAATAATCACCACATTACACACATCCCTTCACATTTAAATTTACATTTACATTAAAGTATTTCGTGAGGCCTTCTAAAATGTTTTTAAATATAATTAGGGTTGTAGTTGAAGAGTTTGTAAATGATTGCGTTGCGCAATCTCACGACCATTAATTCCACAACCACACACATGGATTAACATCGATTTAATACATTAATGTAGCCTTTGTTTCTGCTAAAAGAGGTGTAGATCAGCTGGGGTAACAAGAAAATCGGCGAAATCGAGTGTGGCTATTAAAAATAATTATTATATTAATATTGACAATAACAACCGACCGTCGGGGTAGCATTTGCCGGGGAGCGTTCTCATGGCGTCTATTATCAACGCTATGGGAGGTCTATGAAGGTCTATGGGACGCCCTGCCCATTGAAAACTGACTTCCAAGGGGTACCCTGTCCGTAATAGAGTGACGGGGAGGGGCCCTGACCGTCCGTCAATATGTGACGGGTTAGGAGTGAGAACGTGTTGTTTTAAAACCAACAAAATAACGTGAATAACCACACGCGTCTCCACCCAAAGGCACACCATAAACTGTTATTTAAGAGAGTCTAAACTGGATATTTTTTTATTTAAATACTGACTTTGAAGGTTTTTTTGAGTTACTTTGAGCATATTTTAATTGTTTGTATCAAAATAGCTTCATCCACTGTCATTCTGACGTCATGGCCTTGAATATAAGCTGAGAGCAACGTTAGCAATATGCACTATTGCATTACTGTTTTTTGCTATTAAAAAACATGTTTTATTCTCAAAACTATAGAAAGAACCAGGAGAACCACACTATAGATAACAGCGGTGATAGCTTTGTTATCTTTCTGTTCTCATTACTTCAAGAGATGACAATAACACATGTTCATATTTGTTATGTCCAGTGCAGTAGTGTAGGCAGAAATGTACTTTAGGGTGGGCCTGTAAAAAATAGGGTGGGCCAGATTTTTCTTCTGCGCATCAGAAGCTAACAACAATCCTCGCTGGTACCGGTGGCAGATTACTTTTAGAATACTTTTGGAATACTTTCTTTTTCCATAACAGATGGGTATGTTTTGGTGAACAGGAGACACGTATTTTACTGTTTTAATGGCTTATCAAGAGAACAAACACAACATCTTGGTGTCATTCTGGACAGCTCTCTCATCTGCACCACACATAAAACACATCACCCGGACTGCATTCTTTGTACTGTCTTAAAACCTTTCCTTAGAATATGTTATGAATTGTAAGGTGTCCTTGGGTGTTTGAAAGGCGCCCCTTAATAGAATGAATTATCATTATTATTTATTATTATCTGAAACGATGTAATAACTTTTAAAACTTTTTCCAGTCACTTGCCCCATGCATGCATTCAGCAGCAGCAGGCCATTCACTTTGATTGTATCCCGTTATAAATGTCATAATTTCGACAATAAAGAAATGCTACATAAACGTTATCTTGCACATTTTATCTAACCATCTCCGTTTCTAACTTTCAATATATTTTAAAAGAGATCTCTCTCTCTCTCTGCGTGCGGGGGCCGGGCCTCACAGACACGCTGCATCTCTCTCTCGCTCACATGCGGCTTTCACACCAGCGCTTTTCCCTTTCTAGCTCCGAGCTAGAGCTTTTCTGGTTCAGCTCCGGTTTCCCTTTTCTGCTCCCGCTCTGTTCACACCGCCCAGAGCCCGTCTGGTGCTGCCGCTGCTGCGTCATGACGTCACCGTTTACATCACTGATTTGCTCACCAACGGCGTTTTTACGGCGCTCACAACAACGGGGAACTGCGTCGGGTCGATGATCGTGTTGCTTTTAATCACACAAAACCAGATTAAATTAAATAACGACTTCTCCAACCTTATACTTTTCTCCAGAGTGCCGTGGTTCATTGTTTATTAATGTGTTTCTGCGGCATTTACCGACCGCTGCAGTGTTGGCTGCTCTTCCACGGGAGTTTATTCTCCCGTTAGCTCCCGGTTAGCTCACACTGCAGCGGCCGCTCTAAAGTATTCACTGTCCGACTGTCACACAAGCAGCTGCTACATATCCCCAGTTCCCCTTAAGTGAATGTGTGTGAGTCTGAATCGACGCTGTTTGGCATCACAACGCTGTTATGAAAGTTTCTCTGGTATAACATGGGTGATGTTAGCATAGCAACCGAAGCTAAACTGACTACTTGCTATTGCTATCCTATTGTGGCATAAACCGTTTTCTACAGGCACATTTTACCGGCGTATTTTTTATTATGATTCTACTTGTGATAGTCGGACACGACAACCTGTGCAGCCCGTGTATTGATTCCATCCGATATCTGCTATAATACAAAACAAAACGTCTGCCTCTTGAAGATTATTATAGTCTGATATTTGGGAGGAGTGTTACATTAGAAATGGCAGAAAGTCTTGTTGCAATTTCTAGATATTGAAGGAGGCCCCTGGAGTTTCTCTGGTAATTATCAATAGTAGCAGTTAAGTGAATACTGTTCGGACGGTACCTGTGTTTGTGTTTTGTGTTGATTTCTCTGTTTTATCCTTTCATAAATGTGAGGACTAAACTTGCTTCGAACATTCCTGGGTGCCTGGGTGCTAAACAGGTTTTATTGCTCTGTGGGGGAGGGGTATTTGGGCAGGCTGGGTGGATGAGAGTTCTTCTGCTTAAGGTCTCCAGTATGTCATGTTTCAGGGAAGTCTACATATCTTGAATGGTATATGTGTGTTTAATTACTTTATATATGTGTGTTTAGTTGCTTTGTGTTGGTAGTAGCAGTGTGTGGACAAAAGCTGGAGGTATGAGAAATGGGGGGATTGTCTTTGTGTGAGCAAGGGGGTATTGTTGGGATACAGCTGAGGCCTCTGGAATGTGTAGAGAGGTGGGGGTGTGGAGATCTATGCAGAATGAGACGGCGAACACCAGATGTGGTTGTTTTGCTTCGAACCAAGGGACTGTTTCCGGATCATCTCTGCTGGCACGCGCTGATTCGCTAAGAGAAGCCATCTTTTTTGCATCTCCCAATGAGAAACTGACAACAGCTCCTCCTTTTCTGCATATAAGCTATTCTATTTTTTAGTTATTTCTCTTTTACTCCTGCCGTCCAGATGAAAGGATCTCCCGGCATCAGAACCAGAGCAGGGAGTGGGGCCCGCCCCACCCCTTTGAAAGTGTATTGTATTATTACCTTTTATTATTAAAACAGATTATTGTTTAACCCTCATCCTGGCTGTTTTGAGTTGTCCCTCTTTTAAAGCACACTAATATAGGATCGGCGCAGAGCAGAGATATCTGCGCCAACAATTTGGTGAGCCCGACGTGATGGTGTCATGACGTGGTGACGTCATGAGTGGGGTTTTTTAGAGGAAGGCATGAGCAGCCAGCGGATGGAGGAGATATCTGGAATAGTCTGACAACTAAGGATCCTAAAACTAAAAGGTAAAACGGACGCCTGTTTCTATCGAAGGTCTGTAAATTGGCTAAGCTAAAAGTTAGAGTTGTCAAGGATATTTCCAGGTGTCATTGACGGTATAATGCAATACATATTTTTAGCATAGATAGGTAAGTTATAAATAAATAAAGCAACGAGGTGTTAAGAGTAAAGTGAAAGGCGCCGTAGATTTTTCAGAATCATACGGCTAAAACTCGTTAGCTGCACGTGAAGCGATGAGGAGTGTGGGTTTTTTCAGAAATCGAGACGGCTAACTCATCGGGGATGTTCAGTGGTTTTCTAAAGACTCCATCCAGAACAAAACAGAATAATGCTTTCCTGTCTCTTAGGAGCCGGCAGTTGCATTATATGTATAGAATCCAAGAGTAGAAACGCGAACTTCAAAAGCCATTGAAATTAACGGATTTCTCTTGTTCTGTTGGGTTTAACGCCCATTCTGTTGAAAGAAATATTGCATCTTAAAAGCTGAACAGACAGCGTGGAGGATATATTTAGGTGCATATATATATATATATATATATATATTATTGAACACAGGAAAGCCTTAGTCAGATAAAGAAATACGAAGTCATTCTTGTTTCAAGAAAGCCCCCCTTCTCCTGGAATGCCTGACAGCTCCAGCCGGGGTGTCTGTGAGAGTATCCCCCCTTTCTCTCTCCTGTTTGCTCTCTTCTTTAATGCCTGAAGAAAAAGGAGGTCATTTAAAACAAGGGGTGAATAATCAACAAGTGATCTGAAGTTGGAAGGAATAACAGTGAAAACTAATACATCAATGTGTGATTTGATGTAGTAAGATATATTGAAATAAATAAGAAACTATAATTTGTTGTTTTTGGCATAGTTTTTGTAGGATACAGTTACGTCACATTGTGGTTTTATGAGAGGTTTGAGAACTGCTTGTTACCATTGCATTGCATTGTGAATTTCGTGGTATTTGTCATTAACTGAGAATTGTACTTAATTAGATTTCAGAGGAACTTAATTGCATACAGTAACGTTGAGGGAAAGTAAAAAGAGGTTTACTGAGTATATGAAGTACATTCAAATTAAATATAATAGTGGATTATTCTACCTAGATTAGATATACAAAGAGGACAATTTGTTAAACATTAAATAACAAACTCACTGTACGAAATATACATTGTAATGTTATTTAGGAGTTGTATTGATCATGCCACAGTGACTCTGAGTTGGTGGTTGTTTAATGTAGATAGGAAACTGAAAACGCAAACAATTCACGACAATTGTGTTTTTAAGTTTGTGAAGAAAGAGTAGAAAGTAAACAGAAGGTTTTTGTAAGCTTGTCAGTCAGAGAGAAGCTGTTAAATGTTTAAACATTACAGAGGTGTTGCACGAGGCTAAAGGCCATCTCACACGGTTGGATAAACACAGAGGTGATTCATGAGAGAAGCTTGTGAGCAGGCAGCCCCAGGGCACAGTGAGGAAAGAGAGAGAGACAAGAGAATTAAGATGTTTGAAAAGATTAGAAAGAGTAAAAGTTATATAAAGTTAACTACTATTCTGGACAATGTCATATTGTTTTATGAGTAAAAACATGAAATAAAATATATTACTAGATATAAGACCTACATGCTTATCTAGGTTGACAGAAAGCTGCTGTTAACCAGTTTCAGCTTCAACTATCCTATCTGTGTTCTAAAGAGAACATACGTTGCATTTACAATTCATATTAAGAAAGTTCACAATTGATACCATTAAAGACCGTTTTGGATTAATAGGGCGTGTCTGTCATAAACATTAGCGCTTAGATGGAATAAAGTGTTGAAATGTTCTCAAGAGTGGGAGTTTTCACAATGCTTTTTAGTTTTTATTGAAACAATTAAGTGGTAAGGACAGAAAACTGTTCCGTGATGATCTCTTTAGGTTTTAGCTTTAGTAATGAAGATTACATTATGTGAGGAAACTTTTCCACCAATACTTCCTTAAGTGTTAAAAATATATTCATTAACTGTAATCAGATTACTTGTTTTTCAAATATAGCGCTAAATACAGTTAGTTTTGTATTCTGTTACAAATCTAACCATGCTTAACACAACTTAGATAAACAATTGAAAAAATAATAGAATAAGGAAGTAGATAAAAGATTAATCTAAGATGGTTAAGGAGGGTTTTCCTGTTTTGCTCATTTGACTTAGAACTGAAGTAAGGAAGGATAGTGTTTTATGAGAACTGTCATTCCTCCTGGTTTTCAAAGATAATCATCAGTTTTATGGACTTTGATGAAGAAATGTATCATGGTGGAGAATGAAGACCTTTTTTTTTTGGTTTCAAATTAAAGAACATTTTAAAGATGAAGTTTATTTTATTTTGCTGACTAGAATTTTAGAAGCAGGACACCAACTAGACAAAAGAGATTTTACAATGTAGTTTTACCACTTTTAATAAAGTAAAGAATCTGGGTACACTACGACCATTAGTTTGTTTTAACATTCACATGTTTCAGCATTCCTGACCATATAGACACTCAGCCGTTTTATTTTGTAACCCTTTGGGGGAGAGATTTAAATTGAGTTTTTCTCCAGTTGCTGATTTGCTGTGATTACAGCAGCACTGGATAGTTATGCGCCACCTTTGGGTTGTACTCTGAATCAGTGTGTTAGTGAAAAGTTGCTCACTACAGAAACAGAAGAACTGTGCAAAGAACGCATCTCTGAGGAGATTTTGACATTTTGCTTGGGCCTCATTGTCAAGGCAACAGTGGTGTGAAGAGGAACTGCAAGTGTTTGGG
Source organism: Harpagifer antarcticus (assembly GCA_902827135.1). NCBI lineage: Eukaryota > Metazoa > Chordata > Actinopteri > Perciformes > Harpagiferidae > Harpagifer > Harpagifer antarcticus. The sequence goes on from CADEHL010000792.1 coordinate 23,404, forward strand.
GATTTCTACTGTCCAGAGGACAACATGTGTCTGCTGGTGGTAGCACATTGATCCAGAGGTTTTTTCCCCCTCAGGACATCCCAGTGCCAAACAAGAGTTTCATTGATCCAACTGACTACAGCTGCAGAGGACAACAAATCACTGACTGTTCTCATTATGACAAGATCTTGAGATAGGCTTGTCTCAGACTGGTCACACTCTGAAGAAATTATGCAATGATTTGACAGCATAACTGTGCAAGAGTTTTCCAGAGGGTGGTGTACAACATTAGGTTTAGTGTTTTAGATGGGAGGCTGCTTGTTTAAATGATGGTCTGGAATGCTGAAAATATTAAAGTTTATTATTCTTGTTTAGCAAACAAGACATCTGATTATTATGTCACACATAATAATCTTTTTTTTTTTTTACAATTCTTTTTATTGCAAACAAGTCACAATCAGCAAATGACAAGAAGCAAGAACAGCAGTAACCAACAGAAAACAGCACAGATGTCACAGTTGGCAAATGTATACAACGGGATCACCACAAAGGACCTCCCCGAAAACAAAGTAAAGCAATGCACTGCTCCACCTTCACTTCAAGGCCCGCAGAGTCCTTGTTTACAGCTTTCTTTCTTTTTTTCTTCCATTTAACCCCCCCACCCCCCACCCACAGGCATGGCTGGCCCCAAACAGCAAAACAACCGAATTAGTAAAAAAAAATAAAAAAAAAAATAATAATAATAGTAATCATACTAATACAAATAAAAAGAAAGTCGAGAGCGAAAACAGTCTGCAAGAATCCGGTACAAGGGAAGAAAACAATAGTAAACATTGCTTTCTTGGCAAGGAAAAAGGGCCCCACCAAGAGGGAAAAGGAAATATATCAGAGAACTACCTGCGACTCAGCGTCAGAGGTGATAGGGAGTTCCTTGATAAGGCCTAATAGTGGGTCCCAGGTAGTGTGGAAGGATTTCAGAGATCCTTTTAATGAGAATCTTAACTTCTCCATGTGAAGGCATTGCAAGACATCACGTATCCACTGATCATGTGTTGGTGGGGAAGCATGTATCCATTTTAAGAGAATAGAGCGTCTAGCTAATAGAGTGGTGAAGGCAATGACACGGCGTATAGTATTGGACATATTCTCAGATGGAGGAAGGCCGAACAGTGCAGGTCATAGGATTAGGGTCTATCTTTGTGTTAAAGGCCCGCTCAATGGTTCCAAATATGTCAGACCAAAATGTGTCCAACCTCGGGCAAGTCCAGAACATGTGCAGATGGTCAGCTGGGGATTGATTGCATCTGTTACAGGCATCACTCCGATCTGGGAACATTTTAGCCAGCTTAGCATTAGTAAAGTGAGCTCTGTGGAGCACCTTGCACTGGAGTAGGCCATGTCTAGCACAGATAGATGATGTATGGACTAGGTTGAGAATGTCACTCCATTGATCATCGGAAATGTTGCTACCTAGATCACGCTCCCAGAGCTCCTTAAGAGGCACCATAGGGTCCGGACTCAGGGAACCAATCTGACCATAGAGAACTGAAACCAAGCGCTTTTGATCAGGGTTGAGTGTGAGAAATTTATCAATTGTCGATTCGGGGGGGCGGTTAGGAAAATGGGGAAACTGCTTTTGGATGAAGTGCCTGATTTGGAAAAAACGGAAGAGATGACTGTTGGGCAGGTTGAATTTGACTGAAAGGGACTCAAAGGATGAAAAGACTCCATCCTCGTAAAGGTCATTAAGCGTTGTGAGACCATTGTTCGACCAAACACGGAAGGCCGGGTCAGTACACGATGGGGAGAATAGGTGATTGTTTGAAATTGGGGTGTGAACCGAAGCTCCATGTAACCCGTGCTGTTCCTGAATTGGAGCCAAATGCTTAAGGTGCTAGTAACAATTGGGTTACTCAAATGTTTATGGGTAGCTGCAGGGAGCTGAGAGCAGATTATAGAGTGCAAAGGAGCAGAGGATGACAGCTCGATATGTACCCAAGGTGGGCAGGGGTCTGAAAGTTTATATTTAGCCCAATAGAGGAGTTTGTTAATATTAGTGGCCCAGTAATAGTGACGAAAGTTGGGGAGCGCCAGGCCCCCTTTCTGATTTAGGGAGTTGAAGACACAACCTTCTAATACGCGCAGGCTTGTTGTTCCAGATGAACGCATTCAACTGCTTATCAAGATCAGTGAAAAAAGATTTATTGATGCGCACTGGGATGTGTTGGAAAAGGTAAAGAAACTTTGGCAGGATGACCATCTTTATAAGGTTTACGCGACCCGCAAGAGACAGGGGAAGGGAGGCCCACCTAGACATATCGGCTTTGCATTTATCTAGTAGAGGCTGAAAGTTTTTAGGGAACAGGTCTTTAAAAGAGTTTGCAACAAACACCCCCAAGTATTTGAACCCCTCCACAGCCCTTTTAAAGGGGAATAGAGATTGCGGAAGTGCCTCAGCCATTTTATTTACAAAAAATACTTCGCTCTTTTGAATGTTTAGTTTGTAACCTGATATACGGCCAAATTGATCTAAAATCGACAGTATGGGAGGGAGAGAGGATAAGGGGTTTGAGATCATAAGAAGAAGGTCATCAGCATATAGAGACAGTTTATGAACCATGCCATGACGCGTAATGCCCTCAAACCTATCATGGCTTCTGAGCCAGATAGCGAGAGGTTCAATGGCTATATTGAACAACAGCGGCGAAAGAGGACACCCCTGGCGAGTACCACGTTGGAGAGAGAAAGGGGGAGATCTAATGCCATTAGTATGTACAGAGGCAGATGGAGAGGCATATAGGAGTTTAATCCAGGAAATAAATTGGGAATCGAAACCAAATTTATCAAGACTAGAAAATAGGAAACCCCACTCAACCCTATCGAAGGCCTTCTCTGCGTCAAGTGTCACTATGACTTCGGGGGTGTTAGAGGAAGGAGAGAAAATGATATTGAGCAACCTCCTGTGTTAAAAAAAGAGTG
>CADEHL010000793.1:0-32286 GCA_902827135.1 Harpagifer antarcticus
GTAGTCCTTAGACCCTGTCCTCCCCTCTGTCCTCAGACCCTCTGTCCTTAGACCCTCTGTCCTTAGACCCTCTGTCCTTAGACTCTCTGTCCTTAGACCCTCTGTCCTTAGACCCTCTGTCCTTAGACCCTCTGTCCTTAGACTCTCTGTCCTTAGACCCTCTGTCCTTAGACCCTCTGTCCTTAGACCCTCTATCCTTAGACCCTCACATCGTACAAGGAAACACTTCCGGAGAAACCCCACAGTTTAAAGGGAACATGGAGAAACCTCAGGGAGAGCAACAGAGGAGGGATCCCTCTCCCAGGACGGACAGACGTGCAATAGATGCCGTGTGTAAATTGAAAAGATAATACATTTGCAACATAGGTAGTTCAGATGTTTGGAAATGCATGTGTGTATAATAGGAAGATGAATCCACGAGGATATCCATCCAGGACCTATGATCCAGGACCACAGCCACGACTCAAGATCCAGGACCTCTGATCCAGGACCACAGCCACGACTCAAGATCCAGGACCACAGCCACGACTCAAGATCCAGGACCTATGATCCAGGACCACAGCCACGACTCAAGATCCAGGACCTATGATCCAGAACCACAGCCACGACTCAAGATCCAGGGCTCGCGATGCAGGACACAGGACCGCAGAATCATCCATGACTCCGGATCCCAGCGTATATAGACACCAGAGAGAAAGAGATTTGGGGAAGCTGGGTTAATCAGAACATGAGAGAACACAGAGTACACAGAGTACACAGAGTACACAGAGTACACAGGTAGAGACAGAGAGAAGGAAGAAGTAAGATGTCCCCAGACAAACTAAGCCTACTGTATATATATGAATTAGAGATAGCTATATACAGTACATCACATATACGCTGTGGTCACGTATTTGATGTGGTTATATTGATAGTGCAGTTACGCATATTGATTGAGGGTTGCAGCTTGAATCAGTTGATTGAGCAGGGCCTTGTTTTGTCTGTGTTTGATGGTTTGTTTCCTCTTCTGTTTCAATGAAACTGCTCTCTGAATGGCTCCCTCAGGTCTCATCCTTCTCTTCTACTTCGTCTTCTATGCGTTTCTGGCGGGGATGTTTTGTCTTACCATGTGGGTGATGTTACAAACTCTGGATGAAAACATCCCGACCTATCAGGACCGAGTGCCCAGTCCAGGTGAGTTCACTCTGACAGATTCTCCAGTTGACTTCCTGTTTACTGTTATGTGTGCATAATGATCATGTGCTATGAAATCATTTCAGGTTCTGAATTACCATTGATCTCAGATCTATGTTGTTGAATGCAGGGTTGGTGATTCGTCCGCATGCAGCTGACATCTCCTTCAACCGCAGTGACCCTACAAACTACAACCAGTACACCCAACACCTGCACAACTTCCTGCAGAGTAAGCAGAAACCGACACCCTAAAGGATCTCAGCAGGACACCACATTACACTAAGCCCAATAACTGCATGGGCTTGATATGTTTCCTGTCTGAGACAATCATCATTTTCTAGAGGTTCACACAGATGTAAACAACAACCAGCTGCTGATGTTTCCTGTCTGAGATTACTGAGTTCTAACAGAACCATCCATCAGCTGTTTGGTGTAAACAGCAGTCGTAACATAAGCGGTGATGACACTGAGCAGGAGGCGTGGCCACTGATTGGTTTCCTCCCTGTCTTCAGATCAGGAAATCCAGTAGATGAACCTTAGGACCATCACAATAAAAGTCTGGTTGATGTTCTTGTTTTTCAGATTATAACGACAGTGTTCAGGAGCGTAACGACCTGTGTCTGGTGGGCGAATACACGGATCAGGACGCCGAGCCGGTGAAAAAGGTTTGCCAGTTCAAACGCAGTCTGTTACGCCAGTGCTCCGGTCTGTCGGACAGCAGCTTTGGATACGCCGAGGGGAAACCCTGCATCATCATCAAGATGAACCGGGTCAGTGCCACGCGTCCACCCATTCCTCTACGACAGGAAGGCCTTATTACATTTATTCAAATACAATGAAGACATTACAGAGCATCTTCAGTGTCTCTGTTTTCAGAGGAATCTAATCACGACTCAGGAGTTCTGACAGATTTTCATTTTATTGAATGTCATTGTAAGAAATTATAAATAATAAGAAAATAATGAGAGTATGTAAAAATGAATGTCTGCAGGTCATCGGACTGAAACCCCAAGGAGACCCTGTCATCAACTGTATCGCCAAGGTAACTCAAACAGCTATCCCATAATGCACCTGTGATGTCATTAGGCAAGGCAAGGCAAGTTTATTTATATAGCACTTTTCTGTACGCGACAATTCAAAGTGCTTTACAAAACAAATTAAAAGACTTTTTAGGAATACATACAGTAAAAACACATATATATATATATATATATATATATATATATATATATATATATAATGGCATTTCACAACAGGCATTACAAGCAAAGATAATAACATAATAAAAATAAACACCACAGGTATAAAATACATGTTTAAAGGCATACTGTAGTTCGAATATGAGCAGCTCAATTAAAAGCAGCCAAAGAGATATGTTTTTAGTCTGGATTTAAAAATAGTAAGCGTTTCTGCGGAGCGCATGCTGGGTAGTTTGTTCCAGAGTCGGGCTTAACAGCTAAACGCTGCCTCTCCATGTTTTGTTGTTACTCTCGGAGCCGATAGCAGACCCGTCCCAGAAGACCTGAGGCACCTTGTTGGCTCCTAATTATGCAGGAGTTCAACAATATACTTTGGTGCTAAACCATGTAATGATTGAATTCATTAGCCAATCAAGTTTCCTGAAACAGAAAAACACAATATACACAACGTTATAGAAGGTGCTCTCCAGTGTTGAACCTTTAATTGTGTAAACCAGCGATAAGTCATTATAAGTGAGTGTTTATATTTGTACAGTTTACTGGGTGCTTCACAGCAGGTAGAAATAGTTTGATGTGTAATTCATCCACAGCCTGTCCTCTTTTCATTTTAAAATAAATGGATGTCCCTCACTGTCCACAGAGAAATAGTCTGCTACAGATTAGGTATTTCCCATCTGAAGGACGCCTGGACAAGATGTTCTTCCCCTACTATGGCAAGAACACTCACGTAAGTAAACAGTGTCTGTGTATAGCTTTTATTATTATTATTATCATTGTTTTTATTATAAATATTATCATTATTTTTATCATTCATAATTTTTATTTTAATATTATAATTGTATTTATTTTTATAATTAGTATTATCTTTATCATTATTTGTGTATTTAATATTATCATTATTATTAGGTCCATTCTTTTGATAAATCATCCTAACTGGAAACTGTCAGGATTTGGGCAGGAGGAAAGAACCAATCAGAGAGGGAGGAATACGTCATCATGCTTTCAATTAAGAAACACCAGAGAAACCAGGCGATACAAGAACATCGAGAAACTGAACCAGAAATATCATGAAATACAGCACACATAGCAGGTATATATACAAACAGGGCTGATGTCAGATGCTTGACAGAGGGCAGCAGGTATATATACAAACAGGGCTGATGTCAGATGCTTGACAGAGGGCAGCAGGTATATATACAAACAGGGCTGATGTCAGATGCTTGACAGAGGGCAGCAGGTATATATACAAACAGGACTGATGTCAGATGCTTGACAGAGGGCAGCAGGTATATATACAAACAGGGCTGATGTCAGATGCTTGACAGAGGGCAGCAGGTATATATACAAACAGGACTGATGTCAGATGCTTGACAGAGGGCAGCAGGTATATATACAAACAGGGCTGATGTCAGATGCTTGACAGAGGGCAGCAGGTATATATACAAACAGGGCTGAATGTCAGATGCTTGACAGAGGGCAGCAGGTATATATACAAACAGGCTGATGTCAGATGCTTGACAGAGGGCAGCAGGTATATATACAAACAGGGGCTGATGTCAGATGCTTGACAGAGGGCAGCAGGTATATATACAAACAGGGCTGATGTCAGATGCTTGACAGAGGGCAGCAGGTATATATACAAACAGGGCTGATGTCAGATGCTTGACAGAGGGCAGCAGGTATATATACAAACAGGGCTGATGTCAGATGCTTGACAGAGGGCAGCAGGATGTTGACAGGAAGGTATTTTAGGATAGCTTCAGTGTTGGCTTGAACTTGTCGTGAACACGGATCTTTGATCTCTCAATGAATACACCAAACACTCAGGAAGTCATGCTGGATGATTAGTGTAACGAGTGTTCACCTCCTGATATCTGAATGACAGAATCACATTCATGACTTTGGCCTCTTCTCTGCGGTCCCTGAACTGAACTGCATTCATTGGGTTCTAAGACTGTCGTGATGCGCCCAGGATCCATCATGTGACTTCATCTTTGTTTAGACAAGAGTATACTTCATTACACAGAATGTCTTTGAATATTTATCTATATCCTGTCTCCCTCAGGCGGACTACGTGCAGCCTCTGGTCGCAGTGCAGCTGTTGCTATCGAAAGAAGACCTGAACGTGGAGCAGACGGTTGAGTGTAGAGTGGAGGGTTCAAACCTGCGTAACAATGATGAGCGGGACAAGGCTCTAGGTCGGGTCACTTTCCGGGTCTTGGTGTCCGAGTAACCAAACCAGCCTGTTATCCTGGATCCACAAACTCATTTAAACTGTGAATGAACCACTCTGTAATCCAGACCTGATCCAATCCTGGACATCTGAATCTGCTTCAACCTGTATGAGGTCACCTGAACCACTGACACCTGATCCTGATCCTGTTTCACTTTTGATCATGGTCCTAAATCTGGTTCAGGTTAAGACCTGATCCTGGTTCAGTCCTGTTTTTGAAGGTTTTCAGTTGTTGGAGCAGATCAGGTCTGTTGAAGCATGTGAACCAGCTGCACATTGATGTGTTGTTTTTTAAATGTATTTATAAAGTGATGTAATAAATAGAATGAGCCCAGCACAAACTAACCAACCGTATTATTGAAGACAGGAAAATAACTATTTCTAAACTTTGTAAAACATTCAGCTGCTCAGTAATAGGATTACTGTTTTCCACACATGGAAGCACATGAACTGCCTTTACCATATTAAGAAACTGTAAATGTGATGACTCAGTTTCCAGATGTTAGCTGAACATCAGGCTCAGGGAGGAGGAGCAGCAGCTGGATGACTGGGCGTGTTTACAGCAGCTGGATGACTGGGCGTGTTTACAGCAGTTGGATGACTGGGCGTGTTTACAGCAGCTGGATGACTGGGCGTGTTTACAGCAGTTGGATGACTGGGCGTGTTTACAGCAGCTGGATGACTGGGCGTGTTTACAGCAGTTGGATGAATGGGCGTGTTTACAGCAGCTGGATGACCGGGCGTGTTTACAGCAGCTGGATGACCGGGCGTGTTTACAGCAGCTGGATGACTGGGCGTGTTTACAGCAGCTGGATGACTGGGCGTGTTTACAGCAGTTGGATGACTGGGCGTGTTTACAGCAGCTGGATGACTGGGCGTGTTTACAGCAGCTGGATGACTGAGCGTGTTTACAGCAGTTGGATGACTGGGCGTGTTTACAGCAGCTGGATGACTGGGCGTGTTTACAGCAGGTGGATGAATGGGCGTGTTTACAGCAGCTGGATGACCGGGCGTGTTTACAGCAGCTGGATGACCGGGCGTGTTTACAGCAGCTGGATGACTGGGCGTGTTTACAGCAGTTGGATGAATGGGCGTGTTTACAGCAGCTGGATGACTGGGCGTGTTTACAGCAGGTGGATGACTGGGCGTGTTTACAGCAGCTGGATGACTGGGCGTGTTTACAGCAGGTGTATTAAACACATTACAGAGAGCAGTTCACTGTAGCAGGAGGGTGTTTTAACAGTTATCACATTACTGATTGTCTGTATGTTCACATTGCACATCAGCATTGAACAGAATATTCCAGTTTATGCAAACCACTACCGAAAAATACTTTAGTGTTTTAGCACACACTTTTCATAGATGGGTTAGAGATGTAGAAAATGATAAATGTTTAATGTAGTTTCCTGTTTCAACGTGTCCCAGTGTAACACTGACTGTAGAATAGAGATTAATTATGAAGATGATGAAATCAGGTATTTGAGAGGGTGCTTAATACGGGTGTTAACCAGATGTAACTGAAAGTGCACCCTCTAGAGGTTTAACACTACACTGTGAGGGAACATGTTGCTGGTGTTCTACCTGCTGGGACCCCCACCTGTGTTTGTAAACATACTTTATTACACATGAGTTCTACCAATATGTCCAACCCACTGTTGTACAGTTTTTGAAATGTGAATTGAAGTGTGATCCAAATGACTACTGTTGTATGATTATTAAACAAAATGAGTCTTCAGTAAATCAGCTTCATTTTTCATTCATTTAAGATCAAAAGCCACATCTTTGATCCTTCATTGTCATGTGGAAATATATGCGAAATTGAAAATTCGTAATTGCCAGGTGTATATCTCATGGGCTTCCCCACTCAGTCCATCAAGACTCAAGCAGTTATACAGAAGTCCAAGGCAAGGCACGGGCCGGCGCATCTCGGTCAAAGTAATCCCTAGCCATATGAACTTTGACCCTTAGAGATAGGTGACAGAGGTGAAGAGGCACGGCGTGTCTACGTCAGTGCACTCCCCTTCCGATCTAGGCTTCTCTGTACCCCGTTACCCTCTACGAGGCCATAGACCAGGAGTGGGGGACGGGGGGTTGGGGCCAAGGGATAAGGGGTTTAGGGTAAAAAGCAGAGGTAAGAAGTGGAAAAAGATGTATAAGGTACTTTAAAAAATAAAAATTCTATCTCTTTTTGTCCATTTTACTATTTTATTTATTTTACATTTTCTATTCTTTTCTATTTTTTTATTTTAAACGTTTACATTTGTTATATATAATTGTATTCGACACATCATCAGTAGTGGACCTCGGGATCATTGAGTGTTTCGGACATTTTTCTGCAGTTTCTATACATTGGCTAAAGTCCTACTTATTGAACAGAAAACAGTGTGTTCTGGTCAACAGTGCAACATCGCCCTAACCCAGTTGGGGTTCCACTAGGTTCCATTCTTATCGAACAGAAAACAGTGTGTTCTGGTCAACAGTGCAACATCGCCCTAACCCAGTTGGGGTTCCACTAGGTTCCATTCTTATCGAACAGAAAACAGTGTGTTCTGGTCAACAGTGCAACATCGCCCTAACCCAGTTGGGGTTCCACTAGGTTCCATTCTTATCGAACAGAAAACAGTGTGTTCTGGTCAACAGTGCAACATCGCCCTACACCCAGTTGGGGTTCCACTAGGTTCCATTCTTGGACTGTTTCCCTGTACATAAATGACTTGCCTAATGTGTGTCCTGAGTTGAATGTGCAAATGTATGCCGACGATGCGGTCATCTTTATACACAGGGAAACCACTGAAATGATCTCATCTTGTCTCTCTAATGCAGAGGTTCTCAACTGGTGGGTCGTGACCCAAAAGTGGGGCGTGTAAGAAATTAAAATCAATGTTTAATGGCGTAAATTTAGTTTAAACATACAGTAAGCTTAAAACTGTTTTATTCTGAAAACATTTCGGGTTAGCATTCGTCTGTGGCTAACGTTGTTGATAAAGTTCATTTTGAAAAGCTTTACCGGAAAAAGTCTAGGGAATATCAACAGGGAGCTTAACTTCCGGTTTTATGTTAGCAACGATTACTGCCGTTAAAATGCATTAAATAAAAAGTCATGAATGAGTCTGTGAGGAGAAGAGGCGTGTGGAGAAATGCAATGAATACACAACGTCTAAATCCTCTGTTATGCGCGATATCGGACATTGGAGAAAGGAGGGCGGAACCACACGTCACAGCCCCCAGAGAGGAGGAGCGAAGGGGAAATGCAAGCGGGAAGAACCAACGTGTCCAGCTCTCTTGCCACCGGAACCACTGCGAGACAGCAGCTGCAAGCTGAAGGTGGTGGAGAGAGCAGCTGCAAGCTGCTCTCTCCACCACCTTCTGTTTGTTTCATTACCACGCTACTTAATTAAAGTACCTTTTTGAACCTTTTGAGAGACTTCATTAGTCTCTTTATTTTAAGCTTCTCTCCTGGGACGCGAGAACAACGAATAGTCGCGGACCCGTTTCAAGTGGTTCGCAGATGTGTGAGTGAAGAAAAATGTAAAAAAATTAAATAAAAAATATTTATTTTTGAAAAAAGTCAAACTTTTATTTTGAAGGCCCGATGTTCTAACGCTGTGCATGCAGTGGGCGTCTAACGCTGTGCATGCAGTGGGCGTCTAACGCTGTGCATGCAGTGGGCGTCTAACGCTGTGCATGCAGTGGGCGTTGGACTGGAAGCACCGGAGACCATAAACGGTTTGGAAAACAGCTGTCACGTCGTGATCATCTTCTCAATAAAACATCTTTGCTGATGTTTTGTCGAGTCTTCTGGCCAATCAGAATCAAGATGGTTGCCGGAAGTCCCCACGGAGAATAGAGAGGCGAAGTCACGCCCATCTACTTCCGGTCCATGGGACCCCGGAAGTGAAAAATTATACATTGAATTCAATGGAGAGAGAGAACGTATCTTTTGATCCAGTTTGAATTGTGCCACGAACTACACATATGATGTTTGTCTTAAACAATCATTTCCGTGTCAAAAAAGTCACATTTTGTCGTAAAACTGCTGAAATATAAGACTATGAAGAATACACAACTACAAAGACTACAAATCCAATTCTGGGTCGCGTAAGTGATGTCATAGGCGATAATGCTCCAAGACTCGCAATTAAAGCGAAGAAGAAGAAGAAGAAGAAGAAGAAGAAGAAGAAGAAGAAGAAGAACTCTATAACTGATAGAAGAGATTGCTCCAATAAATGAACTTTCACAAGATGCCTGTGTGCTTTGTACCAGGTTGCAATCACAAAGTGATCAAACCACTTGCTCGTTCTATCGCTTCCCGTCTGATGAAAGGACCAGGAGTCGCTGGATCAGACATATCAGGTAATACACATGTTTTGCATGAAACATAGTTAAGTTAGCTACCTAGCTAGTAGCGAGCACGTTAGTTAGCATCACATTACTTAGCCTTGTCATTTGTATTAGCCTTAACATGAAGTAAACCAACATGTTAAACAGTAAGGGTAGTCATGATGGTAAGTATTTCGTGAAACATTTGAAGAGTAGCCTATCGCCCCCTCCACCAGGTGCTAAGGGGGCGGGAGGTAGGCTAACGCCACATTAGCATCGGCGATCTTTTCTACTTAATGCTATCTGCACAAATGGTTAACATTGAACATTAAAAGATCAGGCAGTTCAGGGAGAGTCGATGGCAGGCAGGCAGCTCTGCACGACATTCTTCTGGACGTGTTTCATTATGATGACAGTGAGGGTGAGGCAATCTGTTTGTTGGAAAGACAGTAGTTGAGTGATTACTGAGAGATAATTATTAAAAGAGATAATTATTCAAAGTGTTGTTACTTTAAAGTGTTGTTACTTTAAAGTGTTGTTACTGACCTTATTCTCTTTTATTTCCTTTACCTCACCTGTAACTGCTGAGACCCTGAGGAACATGCACACTGGACTGACCTGCTCTGGCAACATGTACGTATAGTATTGGTTATGGTATATTATTTATATACATCAAAGGCACAATGCACCCCCCAGAGACACACATGTACTGAGTGTGATAGTGTGCATAGGTCATGTGAAATCATCTTTACACACTAGAAGACTGTCGGAGCGGCAACTTGTTTTGAAATTGAATTTTGAATATCCGATAATCAAGTTGATCTGTTTTCTTCTTCTCTCTTCCCAGCAGCTCCATCCATCACCGCTCTGTCCCTGCAGGTCCTGCTTGCTAATTAATGCTCATGTGTTTTTACACAATTACAAATAAAGTCAATGTATTGTATCACATGAAGTTGTGCTTCATTCGGAGTCAATAATAAATTCATTCTGCCTTCAGCTGCACAATGACTGTGGACTGCACCGACATCCATGCAGCTCCCCCCAGTAAGATGAACCAAGCAAAGAGGGTCACCATCATGCCCAAGGACATCCAGCTGAGAGAGGGCTTAGACTGACTTGAGACCAGCACCCCCAAACACAACGGCTCTTTGAAGAGCCACACAGTTTCAAAGAGTTGCAATCCTACGTTATTATAATGATTAAACTGGTTCATGGATCACTTAGTTTACTGAACCGTGATGAATGAAAGAAACTAGAGAGGTAGTGGTACCAGAGGGAGTCACACACATACCAGTGTACCAGAGGGAGTCACACACATACCAGTGTACCAGAGGGAGTCACACACATACCAGTGTACCAGAGGGAGTCACACACATACCAGTGTACCAGAGGGAGTCACACACATACCAGTGTACCAGAGGGAGTCACACACATACCAGTGTACCAGAGGGAGTCACACACATACCAGTGTACCAGAGGGAGTCACACACATACCAGTGTACCAGAGGGAGTCACACACATACCAGTGTACCAGAGGGAGTCACACACATACCAGTGTACCAGAGGGAGTCACACACATACCAGTGTACCAGAGGGAGTCACACACAGCTGTGCCTAGATAACCAAACCCCTTGAATCTACACACAGCAGATAAACTCAAACGACACAACGAGATGTAAAAGGAGATCACACATACAGTATAGTCGATATAAAACTTGCCGCTTCAATCTGAAGAGCAACTCAAACAAAACACGGGAGTGTACCTTGTTCTTGTGAACACTAATGTTATCCACAGCATCCACAGAGACCACGAAGTTCTTAAGGAGAAAACTAGTTGCTAAAACAAAACACGTTAGTGTACCTTGTTAGCTAATGTTAGCTAGCTGACATTAACGTTACACACTGCACACATATTACTCACCGAAACCTTGTAAGGCCGGTCCCGCATGCTGGCTCTTACAGAACCGACTAACTCCCCTTGTGCATGGACAGCTCTCAACGTGCCCAGACTTGGAGTGATGTTCAACTCGTTTTATACTTTTCGCCTCATTCTGAAAGAAACAGGTGAAATTTGCCAACGTGACGGCCGTCTTTGTGATGGTGACGCGTATTGTGCGAGACCAGAGACCAGTAGCTCACTGAGAGGTTTCACACAAACAAATGTGTTCACAGTTTTACGACACATTTTTATTTGTTTGACTTCAAAATGTTCTTTTAAATTGACAATTCAAACGGGATCAAAAGATAACCTTTCTCTCTCCATTGACTTCAATGTATAATGTTCCGCTCCCGGGGTCCCATGGAGGCTCCCGGGGTCCCATGGACGCTCCCGGGGTCCCATGGAGGCTCCCGGGGTCCCATGGAGGCTCCCGGGGTCCCATGGTCTCCCAGGGTCCCATGGAGGCTCCCGGGGTCCCATGGACGCTCCCGGGGTCCCATGGAGGCTCCCGGGGTCCCATGGACGCTCCCGGGTCCCATGGAGGCTCCCGGGGTCCCATGGACGCTCCCGGGGTCCCATGGAGGCTCCCGGGGTCCCATGGAGGCTCCCGGGGTCCCATGGTCTCCCAGGGTCCCATGGAGGCTCCCGGGGTCCCATGGACGCTCCCGGGGTCCCATGGAGGCTCCCGGGGTCCCATGGAGGCTCCCGGGAGGGGAGGGACTTCGCCTCTCTATAACTTTGCGGTAGAACTATTCTTTATACATTCATGGGTACAACTTCAGATACAAATGAACACGTAATGAATTATGACCCCGGTTTGATGACTGACAGGTCACAGAACAATGGGGGCTATCTCCCCTCACCCACAATGCAAAGTAAGTCACACAGACTCTCTCCTCTTTGCTCTTCTCGCAGCAAGATGTCAGAACAAAGTGAAAAACAAACAATGGCATAAAATATTATGAATATGTCAGATAGCAATATATTTATTTATGTTCTTCTCAGAGTGCCAGAATGCGTAGTTTATATGTTGGTATTTCTAAAAATCTCCTGAAGGACAATCCCCCCAGACCCCCTGCTGGAGTTGGGTTTTCAGCATGTGTGCCTTTTACGTTATACAGTTCAGCTTTGACTCCATCATCTCGTTAAACCTTTAAAGCGTTCTTTAGTTCTGTGAAGGGATATGCACCGGACTTCACTTTTATTAATATTGTATGCTGAAAAGCGTATATATATTACAGCGCCATTTTTTGTTGAATAGATTTGAGTGGATCAAAATGTTGGGTCGCGATCTATACAACATACTGATAGAATACATAACTATGAGAAACATCAACAATACAACATATAGAATACTATTCTATATGTTGTATTGTTGAAGAGCTCGGGACAGTTTGAGCATCTGGTGATGAAGCCTTTGAACACCTCCTACTGCTCTGTCACTCATCTGTCAGCCATTGTGTTTATTTGTCTTTATTTATATTGTTTACTCTCATTGTTTACTCTCATTGTTTACTCTCATTGTTTACTGTCATTGTTTATTCTCATTGTTTATTCTCATTGTTTATTCTCATCGTTTACTCTCATTGTTTATTCTCATCGTTTACTCTCATTGTTTACTCTCATTGTTTACTCTCATTGTTTACTCTCATTGTTTAATCTCATTGTTTATTCTCATTGTTTACTCTCATTGTTTACTCTCATTGTTTACTCTAATTGTTTATTCTCATCGTTTACTCTCATTGTTTACTCTCATTGTTTACTCTCATTGTTTATTCTCATTGTTTACTCTCATTGTTTATTCTCATTGTTTAC
Source organism: Harpagifer antarcticus (assembly GCA_902827135.1). Taxonomy (NCBI): domain Eukaryota; kingdom Metazoa; phylum Chordata; class Actinopteri; order Perciformes; family Harpagiferidae; genus Harpagifer; species Harpagifer antarcticus. The sequence goes on from CADEHL010000793.1 coordinate 12,680, forward strand.
TCTCATTGTTTATTCTCATTGTTTATTCTCATTGTTTACTCTAATTGTTTATTCTCATTGTTTACTCTCATTGTTTATTCTCATTGTTTACTCTCATTGTTTATTCTCATTGTTACTCTCATTGTTTACTCTCATTGTTTATTCTCATCGTTTACTCTCATTGTTTATTCTCATTGTTTACTCTCATTGTTTATTCTCATTGTTTACTCTCATTGTTTACTCTCATTGTTTACTCTCATTGTTTATTCTCATCGTTTACTCTCATTGTTTATTCTCATTGTTTACTCTCATTGTTTATTCTCATTGTTTACTCTCATTGTTTACTCTCATTGTTTACTCTCATTGTTTATTCTCATCGTTTACTCTCATTGTTTACTCTCATTGTTTACTCTCATTGTTTATTCTCATTGTTTACTCTCATTGTTTATTCTCATTGTTTATTCTCATTGTTTACTCTCATTGTTTATTCTCATTGTTTATTCTCATTGTTTACTCTCATTGTTTACTCTCATTGTTTACTCTCATTGTTTACTCTCATTGTTTATTCTCATCGTTTACTCTCATTGTTTATTCTCATTGTTCACTCTCATTGTTTATTCTCATTGTTTGCTCTCATTGTTTACTCTCATTGTTTACTCTAATTGTTTACTCTCATTGTTTACTCTAATTGTTTATTCTCATTGTTTATTCTCATTGTTTACTCTCATTGTTTATTCTCATTGTTTACTCTCATTGTTTACTCTCATTGTTTACTCTCATTGTTTATTCTCATTGTTTACTCTCATTGTTTATTCTCATTGTTTACTCTCATTGTTTATTCTCATTGTTTACTCTCATTGTTTACTCTCATTGTTTATTCTCATCGTTTACTCTCATTGTTTATTCTCATTGTTTACTCTCATTGTTTATTCTCATTGTTTACTCTCATTGTTTACTCTCATTGTTTACTCTCATTGTTTACTCTCATTGTTTATTCTCATCGTTTACTCTCATTGTTTATTCTCATTGTTTACTCTCATTGTTTACTCTCATTGTTTATTCTCATCGTTTACTCTCATTGTTTATTCTCATTGTTTACTCTCATTGTTTATTCTCATTGTTTATTCTCATTGTTTACTCTCATTGTTTATTCTCATTGTTTACTCTCATTGTTTATTCTCATTGTTTACTCTCATTGTTTACTCTCATTGTTTACTCTCATTGTTTACTCTCATTGTTTATTCTCATCGTTTACTCTCATTGTTTATTCTCATTGTTCACTCTCATTGTTTGCTCTCATTGTTTACTCTCATTGTTTACTCTAATTGTTTACTCTCATTGTTTACTCTAATTGTTTATTCTCATTGTTTATTCTCATTGTTTACTCTCATTGTTTATTCTCATTGTTTACTCTCATTGTTTACTCTCATTGTTTACTCTCATTGTTTATTCTCATTGTTTACTCTCATTGTTTATTCTCATTGTTTACTCTCATTGTTTATTCTCATTGTTTATTCTCATTGTTTACTCTAATTGTTTACTCTCATTGTTTACTCTAATTGTTTATTCTCATTGTTTACTCTCATTGTTTACTCTAATTGTTTACTCTCATTGTTTACTCTCATTGTTTATTCTCATTGTTTACTCTCATTGTTTACTCTCATTGTTTATTCTCATTGTTTACTCTCATTGTTTATTCTCATCGTTTACTCTCATTGTTTATTCTCATTGTTTATTCTCATTGTTTACTCTAATTGTTTACTCTCATTGTTTTCCTGTCGAGCCCTTTTTTCCCGCGCTTGGATTAATAAAGGGGTTCTGCTTTTACTCTGAAAGGGTGTGCAGACCGGATGTAACCAAAGCGCCATTTTACACACGAAGAGCCGATCACCATCCGAGCTTTTGGACTCTTTGTCCCGAAGAGACAGAAGTTCAGAACCAGCCGAGTCGGACCGGACAGAACCAGCCGGAGTGGAACGGGAGCGGAACGGCACCGGAACCGGACCGAGATGGAGGTGTTTGTTGTTCAGGCGGATGTGATCCTACAGGCGGGACTTCAGTCCGCGGTGTGTGAGCTGCATCCCGGGGAGGCGGGAGCTCCTGACAGGGTGAGGGTCACTCAGCTATACCCTGCACTCTTATCTCTTATTATATATATCCTGCACTCTTATCTCTTGTTATATATATCCTGCACTCTTAGCTCTTATTATACATTCATATACATGTGTTTATACGGGTTTACCTGAGAGGATAGAGAGAGAAATCCCTCCGTCACTTCCGGCTTTGCTTTAGGCTTGTAATCACGCGAGACGACATCAACGTGATTAAGATGCAGTACTCTAAACATACTACAGTCTAAAAACATACTATTACTACAGTCTAAACATACTAATACTACAGTCTAAACATACTAATACTACAGTCTAAACATACTAATACTACAGTCTAAACATACTAATACTACAGTCTAAACATACTAATACTACAGTGTAAACATACTAATACTACAGTCTAAACATACTAATACTACAGTCTAAATATACTAATACTACAGTGTAAACATACTAATACTACAGTCTAAACATACTAATACTACAGTCTAAACATACTACAGTCTAAAAACATACTATTACTACAGTCTAAACATACTAATACTACAGTCTAAACATACTAATACTACAGTCTAAACATACTAATACTACAGTCTAAACATACTAATACTACAGTGTAAACATACTAATACTACAGTGTAAACATACTAATACTACAGTCTAAACATACTAATACTACAGTCTAAATATACTAATACTACAGTGTAAACATACTAATACTACAGTCTAAACATACTAATACTACAGTCTAAACATACTAATACTACAGTCTAAACATACTAATACTACAGTGTAAACATACTAATACTACAGTCTAAACATACTAATACTACAGTCTAAATATACTAATACTACAGTGTAAACATACTAATACTACAGTCTAAACATACTAATACTACAGTCTAAACATACTAATACTACAGTCTAAACATACTAATACTACAGTCTACTAATACTACAGTCTACTAATACTAATACTACAGTCTAAACATACTAACACTACAGTCTAAACATACTATTACTACAGTCTAAACATACAAATACTACAGTCTACTAATACTACAGTCTACTAATACTAATACTACAGTCTAAACATACTAATACTACAGTCTAAACATACTAATACTACAGTCTAAACATACTAATACTACAATCTAAACATACTATTACTACAGTCTAAACCAGGGGTCGGCAACCCTTGGCACGCGGCACCGTAACCAGTGGCACACTAGGAATAAGTGGAATAAGTGTGCAAAAATATTTAAATTGTATTTTCGGATCCTGAACGAGGCCGCCTCCAGAGCGCGTCTCCCCGTGACCCGCAGCAGGAAGCCATGCACGCAGCCCCACTCTCTTTATCTCCAGGTGACTTTCTGCCGCTTGCCTCCGTGGTGCTGATCGTTTCTCCACAGAGAGGAAAACACTTCACTAATTGCAGTTCCCATAAGGAGCTGTACACATGCCGCAGTTTTTGCGTGGCTGTGTATTCAGTTGAAAGCCCAGTGGCGATCTGCTCATCTCTCATTGAAATAATATGCTACAAAGGGGCGGACTGGCCATCTGTGTGTTGAACTTTCCTGTCGGCTCCCAGACCGTAGTCGAGGAGGGCAGAAGCAACAAGCTTCAGGTTCAATACCCCACTTTAGCTTCAATGACTGGAGAGAGGCGAGCTCTTCTTGGGAGGCCGTTGCATTTATTTAACTGTTCTTCTGTTTCACAAAATACATCACAGACCTCTGTTTTTCTGCTTCCTCGTTTCACTTCCAGAAACATACACACGTTCCCTCACTGTCGCTCTACCATCCACACACACGTATGCACAAGCCACACCCCTCTCTCTCTCTCTTAAAGGGACAGCGATCTCATCTCACTCTGCATGACCCTAATATCATAACATGTGTTCTGGAGAATCACAGAACGGACGATCGTCCTTATTATTATGCCGTTTAAACCAATTATTTAAATATGTTTGTTAAATTCGACATCATGTAAGTTGCGCTGACAGGTCCACACACTGCTTCCCCGCAGCGAGGCTCCCCCGCCCTCCTGCTGATAGGTGACGAGCGTCAAGCTCCTCAACCCCCCCCCCCCCCCCCCTGATAATTCTCGATCGTTGGCACGCTGATAACAATTTTTTTTTTAAATGGCACTTCATATCAAAAAGGTTGCCGACCCCTGGTCTAAACATACTAATACTACAGTGTAAACATACTAATACTACAGTCTACTAATACTACAGTCTACTAATACTACAGTCTAAACATACGAATACTACAGTCTAAACATACTAATACTACAGTCTACTAATACTACAGTCTACTAATACTACAGTCTACTAATACTAATACTACAGTGTAAACATACTAATACTACAGTGTAAACATACTAATACTACAGTGTAAACATACTAATACTACAGTCTAAACATACTAATACTACAGTGTAAACATACTAATACTACAGTCTAAACTACAGTCTAAACATACTAATACTACAGTCTAAACATACTAATACTACAGTGTAAACATACTAATACTACAGTCTAAAAACATACTATTACTACAGTCTAAACATACTAATACTACAGTGTAAACATACTAATACTACAGTCTAAACATACTAATACTACAGTGTAAACATACTAATACTACAGTGTAAACATACTAATACTACAGTCTAAACATACTAATACTACAGTGTAAACATACTAATACTACAGTCTAAACATACAAATACTACAGTCTACTAATACTACAGTCTACTAATACTACAGTCTACTAATACTACAGTGTAAACATACTAATACTACAGTCTAAACATACAAATACTACAGTGTAAACATACTAATACTACAGTCTAAACATACTAATACTACAGTCTACTAATACTACAGTCTACTAATACTACAGTCTACTAATACTAATACTACAGTGTAAACATACTAATACTACAGTCTAAACATACAAATACTACAGTGTAAACATACTAATACTACAGTGTAAACATACTAATACTACAGTGTAAACATACTAATACTACAGTGTAAACATACTAATACTACAGTGTAAACATACTAATACTACAGTGTAAACATACAAATACTACAGTCTAAACATACTAATACTACAGTCTAAACATACTAATACTACAATCTAAACATACTAATACTACAGTCTAAACATACAAATACTACAGTCTACTAATACTACAGTCTACTAATACTACAGTCTACTAATACTAATACTACAGTCTAAACATACTAATACTACAATCTAAACATACTAATACTACAGTCTAAACATACTAATACTACAGTCTACTAATACTACAGTCTACTAATACTAATACTACAGTCTAAACATACAAATACTACAGTCTACTAATACTACAGTCTAAACATACTATTACTACTGTCTAAACATACAAATACTACAGTCTACTAATACTACAGTCTAAACATACTAATACTACAGTCTACTAATACTAATACTAAGATAAGATAAGATGAACCTTTATTAATCCCCGAGAGGAAATTCAGTTTGTACAAAGCAGCAACAGGGTAAGCGTGAAAAAAAAAACAGTACAGCAAAGATTCACACAGATCAATACAATCTAAAATAAATAATAAATAACATAAAATCAAGGAAATAATGATAGTAATAATAAAAGACTATGAAAATAGAAGATGAATAAAAATAAGAGTAAAATAACTGTCAGCATATATACATATTTTGTCATCATCTAAAATCTAAAGTGCGGAATAAGTTAAAGTGACAAGTTAACATAGGTTGTGGAGACAGTGTATATTTATGACCAGTGATTTAATTTGATTTATTTTTCATATTCAACCCCTTGTTGTGCAGCCTGATGGCTACAGGCACAAAGGACTGTCCGAGGCGCTTGGTGCGTTGTTGTGGAGGGATGAGTCTGTGGCTGAACGTGCTCCTCATCTTCACTAGCTCTGCATGGAGTGGGTGGGAGGGGTTCTCCAGGATGCTGTCGAGCTTCTTCCTCGTCCTCCCCTCCGCCACCTCCTCCAGATTGTTCAGATTTACTCCGACTACAGAGCTAGCCTTCCTTACCAGCTTGTTCAGCCTGACAGTGTCCCTAGCGTGTGTGTTTCCACCCCAGCACGCCACGGCAAAGAAGAGCACACTGGCCACCACAGACTGGTAGAACGTCTGCAGCAGCCTCGTGCACACGTTGAAGGACCTGAGCCTCCTCAGGAAGAACAGCTTGCTCTGTCCCTTCCTGAGGAGAGCATCAGTGTTGTCTGTCCAGTCCAGTTTATTGTTCAGCTGCACTCCCAGGAACTTGTAGCTGCTCACCACCTCTACCTCCTTCCCCTTGATGGTGATGGGGGTCCGAGGTCTCTTCCTGCTCCGCCTGAAGTCCACCACCAGCTCCTTAGTCTTGCTGATGTTGAGCTGGAGTTGATTGTCGTCACACCAGCCTACAAAGTTCTCCACCAGGGTCCTGTATTCCTCCTCATCGTCATCTGTGATGCAGCTGACGATGGAGGAGTCGTCCGAGAACTTTTGAAGGTGGCATGAGCCGGAGTTGAAGCGGAAGTCGGAGGTGTAGAGGGTGAACAGGAATGGTGACAGCACAGTTCCCTGGGGGGCTCCGGTGTTGCTCAGCAGCACATCAGACACGCTGCCCTGCAGTCTGACATACTGAGGTCTGTTGGTGAGGTAGTCTGTGATCCAGGCCACCATGCTGTGATCCACCTGCATCACTGACAGCTTCTCAGCTAGCAGGTGTGGCTGGATAGTGTTGAAGGCGCTGGAGAAGTCGAAGAACAGGATTCTTAGTGAGGTGTGCGGTTCCTCCAGCTGTGTGTAGGCTCTATGGAGCATGTAGATGATGGCGTCCTCCACACCAATGTTCTCCTGGTAGGCAAACTGTAGAGGGTCCATGGAGTCACACACGAGGGGTTTGAGGTGCTGCAGAATCAGTCTCTCAAAGATTTTCATGACGTGTGAGGTCAGAGCAACAGGCCTGTAGTCTCCTGGAGTGCTGGGGCGTGTCTTTTTGGGCACCGGGACAATGCAAGACGTCTTCCAGATGTCCGGCACCCTCATCAGCTTCAGGGAGAGACTGAAGAGGTGTTGAAGAACGCCTGCTAGTTGTCCAGCACACGCCTTGAGCACTACAGTCTAAACATACTATTACTACAGTCTACTAATACTACAGTCTACTAATACTACAGTCTACTAATACTAATACTACAGTCTAAACATACTAATACTACAGTCTACTAATACTACAGTCTACTAATACTACAGTCTAAACATACTATTACTACAGTCTACTAATACTACAGTCTACTAATACTACAGTCTAAACATACTATTACTACAGTCTACTAATACTACAGTCTTCTAATACTACAGTCTAAACATACTATTCGCTTTGGATAAAAGCGTCAGCTAAATGCAATGTAATGTAACTATTACTACAGTCTTCTAATACTACAGTCTACTAATACTACGGTCTAAACATACTAATACTACAGTCTAAACATACTAATACTACAGTCTACTAATACTACAGTCTAAACATACTAATACTACAGTCTAAACATACTAATATACTACAGTCGACTAATACTACAGTCTAAATATACTAATACTACAGTCTAAACATACTAATAGTATACTACAGTCGACTAATACTACAGTCGACTAATACTACAGTCTACTAATACTACAGTCTACTAATACTATAGTCTAAACATACTATTACTACAGTCTAAACATACTAATACTACAGTCTACTAATACTACAGTCTACTAATACTACAGTCTACTAATACTATAGTCTAAACATACTAATACTACAGTCTAAACATACTAATACTACAGTCTACTAATACTACAGTCTACTAATACTAATACTACAGTCTAAACATACGAATACTACAGTCTAAACATACTAATACTACAGTCTACTAATACTACAGTCTACTAACACTACAGTTTAAACATACGAATACTACAGTCTAAACATACTAATACTACAGTCTACTAATACTACAGTCTACTAATACTAATACTACAGTCTAAACATACTAATACTACAGTCTAAACATACTAATACTACAGTCTACTAATACTAATACTACAGTCTAAACATACGAATACTACAGTCTAAACATACTAATACTACAGTGTAAACATACTAATACTACAGTCTACTAATACTACAGTCTACTAATACTACAGTCTACTAATACTAATACTACAGTCTAAACATACTAATACTACAGTCTACTAATACTACAGTCTAAACATACTAATACTACAGTCTAAACATACTAATACGACAGTCTACTAATACTACAGTCTACTAATACTACAGTCTAAACATACTAATACTACAGTCTACTAATACTACAGTCTACTAATACTACAGTCTAAACATACTAATACTACAGTCTAAACATACTAATACTACAGTCTACTAATACTACAGTCTACTAATACTAATACTACAGTCTAAACATACTAATACTACAGTCTAAACATACTAATATACTACAGTCGACTAATACTACAGTCTACTAATACTACAGTCTACTAATACTATAGTCTAAACATACTATTACTACAGTCTAAACATACTAATACTACAGTCTAAACATACTAATACTACAGTCTACTAATACTACAGTCTAAACATACTAATACTACAGTCTAAACATACTAATAGTATACTACAGTCGACTAATACTACAGTCTACTAATACTACAGTCTACTAATACTACAGTCTACTAATACTATAGTCTAAACATACTAATACTACAGTCTAAACATACTAATACTACAGTCTACTAATACTACAGTCTACTAATACTAATACTACAGTCTAAACATACGAATACTACAGTCTAAACATACTAATACTACAGTCTACTAATACTACAGTCTACTAATACTACAGTCTAAACATACGAATACTACAGTCTAAACATACTAATACTACAGTCTACTAATACTACAGTCTACTAATACTACAGTCTACTAATACTAATACTACAGTCTAAACATACTAATACTACAGTCTAAACATACTAATACTACAGTCTACTAATACTAATACTACAGTCTAAACATACGAATACTACAGTCTAAACATACTAATACTACAGTGTAAACATACTAATACTACAGTCTACTAATACTACAGTCTACTAATACTAATACTACAGTCTAAACATACGAATACTACAGTCTACTAATACTACAGTCTACTAATACTACAGTCTAAACATACTAATACTACAGTCTAAACATACTAATACTACAGTCTACTAATACTACAGTCTACTAATACTACAGTCTACTAATACTACAGTCTAAACATACTAATACTACAGTCTAAACATACTAATACTACAGTCTACTAATACTACAGTCTACTAATACTAATACTACAGTCTAAACATACTATTACTACAGTCTAAACATACTAATACTACAGTCTACTAATACTACAGTCTACTAATACTAATACTACAGCCCAGGGCTCGACATTATAAATGGCCCGCTGGCCCGGAAGCCCTATGTATACACCCCGGGCAGCATAACGTACTTTCCACTTGCCCGCTCGGGCCACTACAAATATTGTTTAAAAAAAAATGTTTCCTGTGGTATTGGTATTTTGACAAGCAATTTTGTTAAATTGTTTCGTTTATTAACGCTACCACATAGCGTTTCGTGAGTCGCTTGTCGTTGTTGGGTGAAAAGCAAACAGCTGTTTGCTGCGGAGCGCAGCGCGAGCAGGCTCCCGTGAGCGCGCTCCTTCACTACAGACTATAGCCCGGAGGGCCAGTGGCTTTTTACCCTTAATGTCTACCCCTGCAGTCTAAACATACTATTACTACAGTGTAAACATACTAATACTACAGTCTACTAATACTACAGTCTACTAATACTAATACTACAGTCTAAACCTGTGGGGTTCCCCAAGGCTCGATTCTGGGCCCCATCCTTTTCCTACTGTACTTACTGCCCCTAGGTTCAATTCTCACTAAACATAATATTCCCTTCCACTGCTACGCCGACGATGTTCAGATATATCGCCCTCTCGAAGCAAGTGTCACACACTCATTACAACAGTTGATGGACTGCTTAACTGAGATAAAATCCTGGCTGAGCAAAAACTTTCTAAACCTCAACGAAAGCAAGACTGAGGTCATCTTTTTTGGACCCCAACCTCCGGCCTCCCAGGTTGATATTCTGGGCTCCCTCCAACAAAACATCCTCCCCTCGGTCACGAACCTTGGGGTGACCTTCTCCAGTACTTTTAAATTCGACAAGCAGGTCAGCAGCGTAGTCAAATCCTGCTTTTTTAAAATAAGACTTTTGGCCAAAACCAAGTCGTATTTATCTTTTAAAGACCTGGAAAGGGTTCTTAACGCCTTTGTGACCTCGAGACTGGACTACTGCAACGCTCTGTATGTGGGTATGGACCAGGCCTCAATGAGACGCCTGCAGCTAGTGCAGAACGCAGCTGCACGTTTGCTGACTGGCCACAAGAAGCGTGACCACATCACCCCAATGCTGGCCTCACTGCACTGGCTTCCAGTTCGGTTCAGAATTGATTTTAAAATCCTTTTATTTGTTTTTAAAGCACTAAATGGGCTCCGGCCTATGAAGCTGAACTCCTCCAGCGCTACACCCCAGCCAGAGCTTTAAGGTCTGCTGATCAGCTGCTGCTGGTAGTGCCCAAGACCAGGCTCAAAACCCGAGGGCACCGAGCCTTCGCAGCAGCTGGCCCCAGGCTCTGGGACACTCTGCCCCTCCATGTGAGGTCGGCCCAGACCCTAGGGGTTTTTAAATCCACACTTAAGACCCACTTCTTCTCTCAGGCCTTCTAGTTAGAGCGGAGGACGACTCCTGACTTCTCCCTGGCCTTCTAGTTAGAGCGGAGCACGACTCCTGACTTCTCCGTGTGTTTTGTTTTTATATTTGCTGTTGCAATGACTGTCTTTTGGTGTTATTGTCCTGTAGTAAAGTGTTTTTATTACATGTACAGCACTTTGGCTCGACCAAACATCGTTTTTAAATGTGCTATATAAATAAAACTTGATTTGATTTGAAACATACTATTACTACAGTCTCAACATACTACTACTACTACTACAGTAAATAGTATGGTTAGACATACTGCAAGTTGAAGTACTCATACCACAGTCTAGATACTGCAAGCTAAAGTACTCGTACCACAGTCTAGATACTGCAAGTTAAAGTACTCATACCCCAGTCTAGATACTGCAAGTTAAAGTACTCGTACCACAGTCTAGATACTGCAAGTTAAAGTACTCGTACCACAGTCTAGATACTGCAAGTTAAAGTACTCGTACCACATTCTAGATACTGCAAGTTAAAGTACTCGTACCACAGTCTAGATACTGCAAGTTAAAGTACTCGTACCACAGTCTAGATACTGCAAGTTAAAGTACTCGTACCACAGTCTAGATACTGCAAGTTAAAGTACTCGTACCACAGTCTAGATACTGCAAGTTAAAGTACTCGTACCACAGTCTAGATACTGCAAGTTAAAGTACTCATACCCCCTGTGCACCCTGTGTTTCCTGCAGGATCAGCTGACTGCCGTCCTCCAGATGATGACCAGAGAGGCGCTGCGTAAAATCAGCCGAGTCTTCAGAGAGCTCTACGTCCGCCTGGAGACAGAAAACAGATCTCTGAAGGACAAAGTGCTCCATCTGGAGTCAGAGGGCGAGAAGACTGTTTATAAGATCCAACCGTCAGGTGAGGAGACACACATATTATATACAAGTCTATGAGAAAAGGTTCCTCTTGATTTATTACCTCAGATTGTATACAAGTCTATGAGAAAATGTAATTTATATTAATATAAATGATTGACGTCAGTAAAGGACCCGTTGCATCATGTTTTCTGTCTCGCTGTTCTTACAGATCGACCCGCCCTCTCACTGGACATCAACCAATCAGCAGTGAACCCTACAGCGCTCGCCATGGCGATCCTCTCCTCCTCCAAACAGTGGGCAAACAGCAGTTCTCAGGTTCCTCTGGTCATCGTCAGCCAGCCGCTGCCTCAACCAATCACAGGCCAAAGCCCCACCCCCCAGGACCTGCAGACGCAGACAGACCTGCAGACGCAGACAGACCTACAGACGGACCTGCAGACACAGACAGACCTGCAGACGGATCTGCAGACGCAGACGGACCTGCAGACGGACCTGCAGACGGATCTGCAGACGCAGACGGACCTGCAGACGCAGTCAGACCTGCAGACGGACCTGCAGTCAGACCTGCAGACGCAGTCAGACCTGCAGACGGACCTGCAGTCGGACCTGCAGACGGACCTGCAGACGCAGTCGGACCTGCAGACGGACCTGCAGACGGACCTGCAGACGCAGTCAGACCTGCAGACGGACCTGCAGTCGGACCTGCAGACGCAGTCAGACCTGCAGACGGACCTGCAGTCGGACCTGCAGACGGACCTGCAGACGCAGTCAGACCTGCAGACGGACCTGCAGATGGAGGTGGTGTTAGAAATGTTCTCCACACATCCTGAAGAATCACCTGCAGGCATGACATCACTTCCTATGTCTGATGATCAGCCAATCAGTGATCCCTCAGTTGAACCAGTGACACACCTGACACCTGATGACCAGGATGTTGTTGTAAGTCTGACACTGTCCACATTTAGAAAGAACTGGTTATAAGAACTTTCACAATAAAAGCCTCCAGTGGGTGGCCCTCCCCTTCCGGAGGCTTTTAATGCGAAACCAGGTCAACAACATAAATATATTTTTTAACTCATTATCATTTCTTTAATGTCTGTTTGCTCTGATGGATTAATAAAGCATCATATTTTAAAATACACTAAATAAATCACTGCTGTTTGTTTTCCAGGAAACAGCATTGGATGCTGACAGTCAACCAGGTGAGACCTCACTTATTAAATACTATAATGTGTGAAGCTGACAATTGAGTGGCCCGACCAGGTGAGGGGGCAGAGGCAGAACGAGACAATACAGGTTACCAGGTGAGGGGAGAACGAGACAATACAGGTTACCAGGTGAGGGGGCAGAGGCAGAACGAGACAATACAGGTTACCAGGTGAGGGGAGAACGAGACAATACAGGTTACCAGGTGAGGGGAGAACGAGACAATACAGGTTACCAGGTGAGGGCAGAACGAGACAATACAGGTTACCAGGTGAGGGGAGAACGAGACAATACAGGTTACCAGGTGAGGGGAGAACGAGGCAATACAGGTTACCAGGTGAGGGGAGAACGAGACAATACAGGTTACCAGGTGAGGGGAGAACGAGACAATACAGGTTACCAGGTGAGGGCAGAACGAGACAATACAGGTTACCAGGTGAGGGGAGAACGAGACAATACAGGTTACCAGGTGAGGGGAGAACGAGGCAATACAGGTTACCAGGTGAGGGGAGAACGAGACAATACAGGTTACCTGGTGAGGGGAGAACGAGACAATACAGGTTACCAGGTGAGGGCAGAACGAGACAATACAGGTTACCAGGTGAGGGCAGAACGAGACAATACAGGTTACCAGGTGAGGGGGGAGGAGACAACACAGGTTACCAGGTGAGGGGGCAGAGGCAATACAGGTTACCAGGTGAGGGGGGAGGAGACAATACAGGTTACCAGGTGAGGGGAGAACGAGACAATACAGGTTACCAGGTGAGGGGGCAGAGGCAATACAGGTTACCAGGTGAGGGGGGAGGAGACAACACAGGGCACCAGGTGAGGGCAGAACGAGACAACACAGGGCACCAGGTGAGGGGAGAACGAGACAATACAGGGCACCAGGTGAGGGGGGAGGAGACAACACAGGGCACCAGGTGAGGGCAGAACGAGACAATACAGGTTACCAGGTGAGGGGAGAACGAGACAATACAGGTTACCAGGTGAGGGGAGAACGAGACAATACAGGTTACCAGGTGAGGGGAGAACGAGACAATACAGGTTACCAGGTGAGGGGGGAGGAGACAACACAGGTTACCAGGTGAGGGGGGAGGAGACAACACAGGGCACCAGGTGAGGGGGGAGGAGACAACACAGGTTACCAGGTGAGGGGAGAACGAGGCAATACAGGTTACCAGGTGAGGGGGGAGGAGACAACACAGGGCACCAGGTGAGGGGGGAGGAAACAACACAGGGCACCAGGTGAGGGGGGAGGAGACAACACAGGGCACCAGGTGAGGGGGGAGGAGACAACACAGGGCACCAGGGTGAGGGGGGGGGGGAGACAACACAGGGCACAGGTGGGGGGGGGAGGAGACAACATAGGGCACCAGGTGAGGGGGGAGGAGACAACACAGGGCACCAGGTTAGGGGGGAGGAGACAACACAGGGCACAGGTGAGGGGGGAGGAGACAACACAGGGCACCAGGTGAGGGGGGAGGAGACAACACAGGGCACAGGTGAGGGGGGGGGGAGACAACACAGGGGCACAGGTGAGGGGGGAGAAGACAACACAGGGCACAGGTGAGGGGGGGAGGAGACAACACAGGTCACCAGGTGAGGGGGGAGGAGACAACACAGGGCACCAGGTGAGGGGGGAGGAGACAACACAGGGCACCAGGTGAGGGGGGAGGAGAGACAACACAGGGCACAGGTGAGGGGGGGGGGAGACAACACAGGGCACAGGTGAGGGGGGGGGGAGACAACACAGGGCACAGGTGAGGGGGGAGGAGACAACACAGGGCACCAGGTGAGGGGGGAGGAGACAACACAGGGCACCAGGTGAGGGGGGAGGAGACAACACAGGGCACAGGGGAGGGGGGGGGAGACAGCACAGGTGAGGGGGGAGGAGACAACACAGGGCACAGGTGAGGGGGGAGGAGACAACACAGGGGCACCAGGGTGAGGGGGGGAGGAGACAACACAGGGCACCAGGTGAGGGGGGAGGAGACAACACAGGGCACCAGGTGAGGGGGGGAGGAGACAACACAGGGCACCAGGTGAGGGGGGAGGAGACAACACAGGGCACCAGGTGAGGGGGGAGGAGACAACACAGGGCACCAGGTGAGGGTGGAGGAGACAACACAGGACACAGGTGTTTAACGCGTTGTGTTGCAGCGCTGAGCTCGGAGCAGCAGAAGGAGACGGACAGGAGGAGGAGGCGGGAGCTGTACAAGGAGAAGAGGTTCTTCTGTGAGTTGTGTAACAAAGGCTTCCACCAGCAGCATCAGCTGAAGAAGCATGCTTCCTGCCACCTGAAGCCTTTCCCCTGCAGCTCCTGCGACAAAGGCTTCTATAAAGCCCGCAGTCTGCAGAAA
The DNA here is from genome assembly GCA_902827135.1 of Harpagifer antarcticus. Lineage (NCBI taxonomy): Eukaryota > Metazoa > Chordata > Actinopteri > Perciformes > Harpagiferidae > Harpagifer > Harpagifer antarcticus. Next base: position 28,079 of record CADEHL010000793.1, read on the forward strand.
CACGAGCAGAGCCACGAGCTGCAGGCGGCGCAGGAGAGCGACCCGGAGAAGCTGCTGCGCTGCGGCGCCTGCAGCAGGACCTTCCGGCTGCAGAGGCAGCTGCGCGCTCACCAGGCGGCGCAGCACCGAGAGCAGCAGCTGCACTGCGGCCTCTGCCCGCGCAGCTTCACCTCGGCCGCGGCGCTGCGGTACCACCAGGTGTCGCACGCCGCCGTCAAGCCCTTCATGTGCGACGTCTGCGGGAAAGGCTTCACCAGGAAGAAGAGTCTGCGCGAGCATCAGACCGTGCACAGCGGCGCGCGACCCTACCCCTGCGCCGCCTGCGGGAAGAGCTTCTCCACCGCCAGCAACCTGCGCGTCCACAAGAGGTCGCATTCAGACGAGCGGCCGCACAAGTGCCTCCAGTGCGACAAGGCCTTCAAGAGCAGGATGGGCCTGCTGCAGCACCGCCTGGTCCACTCCGGGGACAAGCCCTTCACCTGTCCCACCTGCGGACTCAGCTTCGGCCTCAAGTACAACTTCCAGAGACACGTGCGGCTGCACAACGGGGAGAAACCCTTCAGGTACTTCCTGTCTGTCTCTCTGACTTCCTGTCTCTCTCTCTGACTTCCTGTCTGTCTCTCTGACTTCCTGTCTGTCTCTCTGACTTCCTGTCTGTCTCTCTGACTTCCTGTCTGTCTCTCTGACTTCCTGTCTGTCTCTCTGACTACCTGTCTGTCTCCCGACTACCTGTCTGTCTCCCGACTTCCTGTCTGTCTCCTGACTTCCTGTCTGTCTCCTGACTACCTGTCTGTCTCCCTGACTTCCTGTCTGTCTCCTGACTTCCTGTCTGTCTCCTGACTACCTGTCTGTCTCCCGACTACCTGTCTGTCTCCCGACTACCTGTCTGTCTCCCGACTACCTGTCTGTCTCCTGACTACCTGTCTGTCTCCTGACTACCTGTCCGTCTCTACCTGTCTGTCTCCTGACTACCTGTCCGTCTCTACCTGTCTGTCTCCTGACTTCCTGTCTGTCTCCTGACTACCTGTCTGTCTCCTGACTACCTGTCTGTCTCCTGACTACCTGTCTGTCTCCTGACTACCTGTCTGTCTCCTGACTACCTGTCTGTCTCCTGACTACCTGTCCGTCTCTACCTGTCTGTCTCCTGACTTCCTGTCTGTCTCCTGACTACCTGTCTGTCTCCTGACTTCCTGTCTGTCTCCTGACTTCCTGTCTGTCTCCTGACTACCCGTCTGTCTCTACCTGTCTGTCTCCTGACTACTTGTCCATCTCTACCTGTCTGTCTCCTGACTACCTGTCTGTCTCCTGACTACTTGTCCATCTCTACCTGTCTGTCTCCCGACTACCTGTCTGTCTCTACCTGTCTGTCTCCTGACTACCTGTCCGTGTCTACCTACCTGTCTGTCTCCCGACTACCTGTCTGTCTCTACCTGTCTGTCTCCTGACTACCTGTCCGTCTCTACCTCTGTGTCTCCTGACTACCTGTCCGTCTCTACCTGTCTGTCTCCTGACTTCCTGTCTCTCTCCTGACTACCTGTCTGTCTCCTGTCTGTCTCCCGACTACCTGTCTCTCTCTACCTGTCTGTCTCTACCTGTCTGTCTCCTGACTACCTGTCTGTCTCCTGACTACCTGTCTTTACCTGTCTGTCTCCTGACTACCTGTCTGTCTCTACCTGTCTGTCTCCTGACTACCTGTCTGCCTCCTGACTACTTGTCCATCTCTACCTGTCTGTCTCCTGACTACCTGTCCGTGTCTACCTGTCTGTCTCCCGACTACCTGTCTGTCTCTACCTGTCTGTCTCCTATCTACCTGTCCGTGTCTACCTACCTGTCTGTCTCCCGACTACCTGTCTGTCTCTACCTGTCTGTCTCCTGACTACCTGTCCGTCTCTACCTCTGTGTCTCCTGACTACCTGTCCGTCTCTACCTGTCTGTCTCCTGACTTCCTGTCTCTCTCCTGACTACCTGTCTGTCTCCTGTCTGTCTCCCGACTACCTGTCTCTCTCTACCTGTCTGTCTCTACCTGTCTGTCTCCTGACTACCTGTCCGTCTCTACCTCTGTGTCTCCTGACTACCTGTCTCTCTCCTGACTACCTGTCTGTCTCCTGTCTGTCTCCCGACTACCTGTCTCTCTCTACCTGTCTGTCTCTACCTGTCTGTCTCCTGACTACCTGTCTGTCTCCTGACTACCTGTCTGTCTCCTGACTACCTGTCTTTACCTGTCTGTCTCCTGACTACCTGTCTGTCTCTACCTGTCTGCCTCCTGACTACCTGTCTGTCTCTACTTGTCTGTCTCCTGTCTCAGGTGTGAGAAGTGTGGAGAAGGTTTTTCTGGAACGTGGGCCCTGAAGAGCCACATGCTGGTCCACGGTGTGGAGAAGCCCTTCATGTGTGACCTTTGTGGAAAGACCTTCTTCTATAATTGCCAGCTGCAGAAGCACCAGCAGCTGGTCCACGGGGAGAAGGAGCGTCGGGGGGGTGGCGCAGCGGGGAGGCGGAGAGAAACCGTAGAGAAACCGTTCGGCTGTAAAGTCTGTCTGAAGAGCTTCAGCAGCTCCGCCACGCTCAGGACGCACGAGAAAAGCCACGCCGAGAACAAGGAGTTCAGCTGCGACTCCTGCGGGAAGACCTTCCACCTGAGACACCTGTACCTGTACCACCTGAGGACGCACAGCGGCGAGCGGCCGCACGTCTGCGCCGTCTGCAGCAAAGGCTTCCTGTTGCTGTCGCAGCTGAAGCAGCACGAGCTGCTGCACACCGGAGAGAAGCCGCACCGCTGCCAGACCTGCGGGAAGGAGTTCAGGACGCCGCAGAACTACCACCGCCACCTGCTGGTCCACAGCGGAGAGAAACCCTACGACTGCTCCGTCTGCAGCAGGAAGTTCAGGCAGTCCAACCAGCTGAAGTCTCACATGCAGATCCACACCGGCGTCAAGCTGTACTCCTGCCAGCGCTGCAACCACGGCTTCTCCGACTCCAGACAGCTGAAGAAGCACCGCTGCGGAGACGAGCTGCAGCTGAAGAAGCACCGCTGAGGAGACGAGCTGCAGCTGAAGAAGCACCGCTGAGGAGACGAGCTGCAGCCGAAGAAGCACCGCTGAGGAGACGAGCTGCAGCCGAAGAATCACCGCTGAGGAGACGAGCTGCAGCCGAAGAAGCACCGCTAAAGAGACGAGCTGCAGCCGAAGAAGCACCGCTGAGGAGACGAGGAGACGAGCTGCAGCCGAAGAAGCACCGCTGAGGAGACGAGCTGCAGCCGAAGAAGCACCGCTGAGGAGACGAGCTGCATCCGAAGAAGCACCGCTGAGGAGACGAGCTGCAGCCGAAGAAGCACCGCTGAGGAGACGAGCTGCAGCCGAAGAAGCACCGCTGAGGAGACGAGCTGCAGCCGAAGAAGCACCGCTGAGGAGACGAGCTGCAGCCGAAGAAGCACCGCTGAGGAGACGAGGAGACGAGCTGCAGCCGAAGAAGCACCGCTGAGGAGACGAAGGGACGAGCCTGCCAGCCGAAGAAGCACCGCTGAGGAGACGAGCTGCATCCGAAGAAGCACCGCTGAGGAGACGAGCTGCAGCCGAAGAATCACCGCTGAGGAGACGAGCTGCAGCCGAAGAAGCACCGCTGAGGAGACGAGCTGCAGCCGAAGAAGCACCGCTGAGGAGACGAGCTGCAGCCGAAGAAGCACCGCTGAGGAGACGAGCTGCAGCCGAAGAAGCACCGCTGAGGAGACGAGCTGCAGCCGAAGAAGCACCGCTGAGGAGACGAAGGGACGAGCTGCAGCCGAAGAATCACCGCTGAGGAGACGAGCTGCAGCCGAAGAAGCACCGCTGAGGAGACGAGCTGCAGCCGAAGAAGCACCGCTGAGGAGACGAGCTGCAGCCGAAGAAGCACCGCTGAGGAGACGAGCTGCAGCCGAAGAAGCACCGCTGAGGAGACGAAGGGACGAGCTGCAGCCGAAGAAGCACCGCTGAGGAGACGAGCTGCATCCGAAGAAGCACCGCTGAGGAGACGAGCTGCAGCCGAAGAAGCACCGCTGAGGAGACGAGGGGACGAGCTGCAGCCGAAGAAGCACCGCTGAGGAGACGAGCTTAGCATAAGATCGAGGGCTCGCAGAGCAGCTAGCCTAGCTTAGCATAAGATGGAGGGCTTCAGCAGCTAGCCTAGCTTAGCATAAGATCGAGGGCTTCAGCAGCTAGCCTAGCTTAGCTTCA
>CADEHL010000794.1:0-7500 GCA_902827135.1 Harpagifer antarcticus
ATCACGGCCAACAATTGTAGCATTTAGCTTAGCGGTCGTGACGTGAAGTCATGTGACCGTGCTGTAGTTCCTTTATAGCCCAACATTAGCCTCCTTTAGCTTAGCGGTGGTGACGTGAAGTCATGTGACCGTGCTGTAGTTCCTTTATAGCCCAACATTAGCCTCCTTTAGCTTAGCGGTGGTGACGTGAAGTCATGTGACCGTGCTGTAGTTCCTTTATAGCCCAACATTAGCCTCCTTTAGCTTAGCGGTGGTGACGTGAAGTCATGTGACCGTGCTGTAGTTCCTGTATAGCCCAACATTAGCCGCCTTTAGCTTAGCGGTGGTGACGTGAAGTCATGTGACCGTGCTGTAGTTCCTGTATAGCCCAACATTAGCCTCCTTTAGCTTAGCGGTGGTGACGTGAAGTCATGTGACCGTGCTGTAGTTCCTTTATAGCCCAACATTAGCCTCCTTTAGCTTAGCGGTGGTGACGTGAAGTCATGTGACCGTGCTGTAGTTCCTTTATAGCCCAACATTAGCCTCCTTTAGCTTAGCGGGTGGTGACGTGAAGTCATGTGACCGTGCTGTAGTTCCTTTATAGCACAACATTAGCCTCCTTTAGCTTAGCGGTGGTGACGTGAAGTCATGTGACCGTGCTGTAGTTCCTGTATAGCCCAACATTAGCCTCCTCTAGTTTAGCGGTGGTGACGTGAAGTCATGTGACCGTGCTGTAGTTCCTTTATAGCCCAACATTAGCCTCCTTTAGCTTAGCGGTGGTGACGTGAAGTCATGTGACCGTGCTGTAGTTCCTGTATAGCCCAACATTAGCCGCCTTTAGCTTAGCGGTGGGTGACGTGAAGTCATGTGACCGTGCTGTAGTTCCTTTATAGCCTAACATTAGCCTCCTTTAGCTTAGCGGTGGTGACGTGAAGTCATGTGACCGAGCTGTAGTTCCTTTATAGCCCAACATTAGCCTCCTTTAGCTTAGCGGTGGTGACGTGAAGTCATGTGACCGTGATGTAGTTCCTTTATAGCCCAACATTAGCTGTTTCTGTTAATGCTTCTGTTAAATGATTAAACAGCCAGGTCATTTGGTGTTAATAATCTTCCTGCATTACTACCTCCACCTCTGTTTCTTTGTAAACAGGATTACAGTTTAATTTGGAGAGCGTCTGAATTATTATTCGTCCTTCTTCTGTAAATAAACAGAACATTTGGAACATTTCTGCTCTGATGAACCGTCAACATGTAAAACAAGAGGGGTTGCTCACAGAAAACAGAAGGAGGTTTTAAAGACCCTTCCTTCTTATCTTCACACACACATGCCCACTGTTTAACTCCCCATTCACAGCCTGTAGGTATTGTTTGTTATTAAGCCCTTTCTGGTGTTAGTGTGTGCTTTGGATTAATGGTGCGTTCTGGTTCCTTTATTCTCTGAAAAAAGACAAAAGACACGTTTTTTTTGTTTGTGTCCAAAGCTCATTTCAGCCTCATTAATTCATTAATGAAGCTGAAACGTTTCTCGAGCCACTTCTAACACGAGGAGTGATTTCAACGTACAAATAATCCAGAGCAATAATCCATTTGTTTTCCCTTTCACATCCCTCCTTCTAAACCAACTCCTTCCACGTTAACAGACATATATAGCAAAGAGGAGACCAAGGGGTGTCAACAAATATATTCGGGGGCGTAAACAAATAAAGTTGAGTAGATAAATATTCAACAAATAATATCTGTAGGCCATTTATACTAATGAAATAAGACATAACAATTAAGATAAAAACAAAACGTAAATCATAAACTCAGTTCCTACAATGGGTATAATGTAGAAAGTAGCAATCAATTTCATTTCCAAAATATTTATATGTGTATATATATACATCACCTCCGGGTGAAATGACGGCCCCGCCCACTTTTAGGGGAAACATTCGCTCTCATTTGATTGGCGGGAAATACAGATTCTAATGTTTTCACATCATTATTTTTAGACGCTGAAATATATGAAAACTAGTATGAAGGCATTTGGGTTATGAAGCTCAATCAAAACTTGAAATACTTTTCTGTATATTATTTCAAATGTGTTCTTTCCATGCTTTCCAGTGGAGTTGTGGATTTCCTCTGTTTGAGTATCAGTTTGAATCCTAGTTGCACTCACATCTGTTGTTTTTCAACTTCATCCCGTAAAAGGTTGGTCTCTGGCTCATTCCTGTCCCAGCTGGACTACGGTGATACCATCTATAGATGTGCCTGTCCCACTGTGTTGGCCAAACTTGACCCACTCTACCATGCAGCACTGCGTTATCAGATGCACCCTATAGGACTCATCATCACACTGTACAGCCTGACTGGATGGTCCTCACTTACTGTGCGCAGGATGCAGCATTGGTTTTTATTAATGTATAAAGCCATTTTAGGAAAGTTTCCACTGTACATATGAGCCAGATCTGCTCCAGCTTGTGACTCTCACAGCCTCAGATCCAGAGCCTGGATACGGTTCCAGGTTCCTGCTGTGCGGACTGAGGCTGGGAAAAGGAGTCTTTTTCATGATGCTCCTTGGTCTTGGAATGACCTTCAACCACGCCTCAAACTGAGGGCACTTGTCTCTATAGCCTGTTTTAAATGGAAGTTGTCTGAAGTCCTTACTACCAGCTGCTCTTGCAGTAATAAGTAGTACCTTTCTTACTGTCCTGATGTGCTCAATGTAGAGACTGCTGTTTTGTCTTTTGTTTTCTTAGTTGTGTTCTCTGTATTTTATATGTTTGTGTTATGTGTAACGTTGCTGCCTTCTTGGCCAGGTCAGCTTTGCAAATGAGATTATCTCAATGCTTTTATCTGGTTAAATAAAGGTTAAATAAAATAAAATAAAACATCTGCACACTTTGTATGTTCATTCAAATGCTCAACGTTTTACTGTGACATCTTGTTTCAACAGTTACTTTATCACTTTATTTTGAATTTATTAATATTTACATTTGTATTGAATTGTACCTGAATTTGTACCTTGTGTGAATCCTAATGTTCACTCTGAATCTGTTGCTGCTATAAACGCCTGAATTTCCCCACGGGGATAAACAGAGTTCCATCTGATCTTATTTGATCCACCACTGCAGAAAATCATCAGCTCACACAAACAACCACATATGTGTAACCTAGCGATCGTTCCTCTTAGTAATTTCCTCTTTCCTCTCTGCAGGAATCTCAATGCCAATCCCCGTTCTTGGCCTCCGAGATCACTCCAAGGTCTTCAAAGATGGCAGCTGCTTTCTGACGGACAACAACTTTGTGCTGGTCGGTTCCTTCGTGGCCTTCTTCGTGCCGCTCACCATCATGGTGGTCACCTACTTCCTCACCATCAGGGCTCTTCAGAACGAGGCCACGCTTTGCCTGGATCAGCTGGTGCCTCGTCCCAAATGGAGCACGACGTTCACTCTGAGTTTCCTCCCGCAGAACTCAATGTCCTCAGAGAAACTCTTCCGGCGTTCGTTGAGTCGAGAAGCCGGCGGCAGAGGAAGTATTTCAGGTTCTGTGTTTGGACGCCGAACCATGCAGTCAATCAGCAACGAGCAAAAGGCGTCTAAAGTTCTTGGAGTGGTGTTTTTCCTCTTCGTGGTCATGTGGTGCCCGTTCTTCATCACCAACGTTCTGGTGGTGGTTTGCGATCCTGCGGTTTGCGACCCAGCGTTGATGGGAAATCTGCTGAACGTTTTTGTTTGGGTTGGATATCTGTCGTCCGCTGTCAACCCGCTGGTCTACACATTGTTCAACAAAACCTACCGGGCGGCGTTTCAGAGATATGTTCGCTGCCGGTATCGGGCGGACAAGAACAAACCGCTGCAGCTGATTCTCGTGAACACAATCCCACCGATGGCTTTCAGTTCAAGTCAGCTGGGAGACAGGTTTAGGAACGGATTGGCGAACTGTAGCGGTGAAATGAAGGATTTTTCTTTGTGTAAATCGGACAAAAGTCACGGAGGCAAAGACGAAAGCTGCGTGTGATTAAAACCGATGGACAAAAGTCAAGGACGAAAGCTTTTGTCCCATTAAAACCATCGGACAAAAGTCACAGAGTCAAGGACGAAATCTGTGTGTGATTAAAACCCTTATTTCCAGAAACTCTTCCGGTATTTGTTGAGTCGAGAAGCCGGCGGCAGAGGAAGTATTTCCGGTTCGATGTTCGGACGCCGAACCATGCAGATAATCAGCAACGAGCAGAAAGTGTCCAGAGTCCTCGGGGTGGTGTTTTTTCTCTTCGTGGTCATGTGGTGCCCGTTCTTCATCACCGACGTTCTGTCGGTGGTGTGCGTTCCTGAGTATTGCGACTCAGCACTGATGGGACGATTGCTGATATCTTTCATCCGCGGTCAACCTGCTGCACCAAATAAGGTGTCTCTAGGAATGGATTGGCGCACTGTAGTGGAGAAATTAAAGATTTTTCTTTGTGTAAATCGGACAAAAATCTCGGAGGCAAGGATGAAAGCTGCGTGTGATCAAAACCGTCGGACAAATGTCCCAGAGGCAAAGACAATAGCTACAGTACGTGTGATTACAACCGTCGGACACAAGTCAAAGACGAAAGCTGCGTGTGATTAAAACACTCGTTCGTGGTGTATTTTAACGGATTATTAAACCTTAAACTCTGGTCACATCGTGGAGTGTGGAAAGTGCCAAAGACAAAGTGCCTCCAGGCCAGGATTTTAGAAAACACTAGAGGTCATGAGATGAAGTTGGGAAACGAGAATAAAACATTTGCATGAATTCGGGATCATCTGAATCCAGTTTTAAACGTCCTTATTATGACATGTTGATGAACCAAAAGTGTTTTAGAGCCTCCTCTATACTGCCAGCTAGGGAAATTAACATATCATTTCACTTTTTAAAGAGTGAATCAATAGAGTCTGAATGAGATGGACGGACAGTGGTATAAAAGATACACTCTTGAACAAAGAAACAAGGTGACAGAAATGACCCATTGTATAACAATCTCTTTGGACGAATTGGAACAAAGAGTTTTTTCTCCGTGGATGTTTGCACCAGTCAGGTTGCCTCTACCTCCCATCATATATATACATTTCTTTTGTGGATAAACTGGGATTATCCTGGATTTCCTGCAACTTTATCCGATGTTAGAGACTAGGGACCAGGACTCTGCAGAGGTCAAAACAAACTGCCAAAAACAAGAAGGAAAGAGGGTTAAATATTACGTCTGAAAAAATACATGTACCAGAGACAATCTAAATAAAATCTATATTTGTATTTGTGCAGATTTATGTGAATAAATGTTAACGATTGTTGAAGTTTTGTTATTTACAAGTGAAGGGAGATTGTTAAATTAAATTATATTGGTAGGAAATTAATTAACTGCAGATGTTTTTATTGTAAAAGTCACACTTCTCCATTGTGTTCATCTTACACTCCCCATAAACACACACGTGGCTTTTGAGGACGTTGAGGTTTTTCGTCAGTTTTTACTCGTTGTAAATTGGTTTGAATGTCGTTTTAAAATGTGGACAAAAGGTGGATTAATGAATGAAGAGATCCATGGATGTATTAGCAATGTTTGTCAGATTAAAGGTGTTTAACTTGGACCAGAAAGCAGCAGTATTTTAGATTCAATGCTAAATATAGAGATTCTGTATGACTGCAAAATGGTTGCAATTGACAACAAACACTGACTTAAAACCGTGGACTGTTTTTTTTACTCTTCAACGTTGGTCTTTAAATTGTAGTGGAGGAACTTTAAATTATTGTTGGAACCGCTATTTGTCCTATTTTATATAGATTTCCTGATATATATATAATTAACACTTCCAACATCAACAGGACAACGACACACCAAACAAGCTCATATTTAATCAACTTTGAAAAATACGGTATATATATATATATATAAATGTATAATATATACATCTTCAAATACTGTCTTTCTCTATCCAATCGGAGAAAAAGTAAAATTCAGACTTTTTTAAGAATTGTGAGAAAAAAGTCAAAAATCATAATTTTGAGGAAAAAGTCTAGATATTTAACTTTTTTTTTTATTTCTGAACATTTCTGATCAAAAGAAAAAAAATAACAGAGTTCTGAAACAATCTAAATTCTGACTTTTCTTTTGTTTTTAATACTGAGAAAAAAATTCAAAGGTCTAACTTTTTCAGAATCTAAAAAAAAGTCAGATTCTTTGGACTTTTTTCAAAATCCGGAGAAAAAGTCAAGAATTTTTTTTATGAATTCTGACTAAAAAGTCTGAATTCTGAAAAAGGTAAACATTATGATTACAAGTAAAAAAGAAAATCTGGAATTCTGGTTCTTTCTTAATTTTGAGAAAAAAAATCGGAAACATTCAAAAGATTCCTTTAAAGCAAATATAACTAGTTGGTCCCTGACGCAGCGTCCACACGGCGGCGTGCGGTGAAGCTTGCCGGCGGGCGTGTCTGAAACTCGACCAACAACCAATCACATGAATCTCCCGCCCCGGACACACAAGCACGCGGTTTGATTGGCTAGAGCTTGTACTGGCATATGATTCGATTGGCTGACGCTTCCGTCAAAGCTTCAAAAGTTGAACATTGCTCAACTTTAACGCGATCAAAGCGAAGCGACGCAGTTCGGCAAAGCTTGACGTCGCCCCATTCAAAGTGAACGGGCAGAAGCGTTGAAGCTTCAACGCACGCCGCCGTGTGGACGAGCCGTAAGAGTAGAGACACTGTTGAGATCTTTTCAATCTAAACTTGAAAGTGCATTTTGGTTTATTTAGCTCTGCTGAAATCAACATGGGTCAAACAATAAGTTAGGGTTAGGGGGCAAATCCTTACATTTGATAGAAAATTATAATAACTGAATTTACTCTTGGCACATTTTGCGCTGAGTCAAGCGACTTTTGGAGCTATTGCTGCTAACTACCGTTGTTGGAAATTAGTTGTTGTCAGGGAATCATTTCGCCCCACATGTTTACCTTGACCAGCCTGGAGCAGCCTCATCTCCCTTAAGGAGGGACTGCCCTAGCAAGTTGTTGTTGTTACCAGTTTGTGACCGGGCAGCTCTCGGTCAGAGATAGTTATCGCTGTGGGACACCTGGAACACTTCCTCCTCGGGCTGTAGATGACCCCGAGCCATAAGCGACAACAAATGTGATTCAGTGTCCTTAGCTGTTTAGTCCATCTTCACGTGACGGCTCCATCTTTAGTTCATTTTGGACTGAAATGCAAAACAGGGAATCCCCTCTGAGTCTCCCGTCAGGATCCGCCTCCTCTGGTATGGATTGCTTTTGTGTTTCGCTGACGATGACAGTGTTTCAGTGACGTGAAAACCATCCACTCCTTTCTGCTGACGTACCTTTGAATCTATAAAACCGTGTTATTTTAACCTAGTGACTAATTGGGAATTGGATGTTTCGATGGTCTTTTGTAAGTCAACGGGTTTTATTTGTCTCCTTGTTTTTCAAAATCAAAGCAAAAAGGATGGAGATGAAGTGTGTCCATGTGTGTAAGTGAATAAATGTGTGAGACAAAGAGACAAAGCTTC
>CADEHL010000794.1:12500-21742 GCA_902827135.1 Harpagifer antarcticus
GCGGTTCCACTGTCTCTCTAGCAGCTCTGTAGCTCCATCCACGAGGAACGGTTCCACTGTCTCTCTAGCAGCTCTGTAGCCCCATCCACGAGGAACGGTTCCACTGTCTCTCTAGCAGCTCTGTAGCTCCATCCACGAGGAACGGTTCCACTGTCTCTCTAGCAGCTCTGTAGCTCCATCCACGAGGAGCGGTTCCACTGTCTCTCTAGCAGCTCTGTAGCTCCATCCACGAGGAACGGTTCCACTGTCTCTCTAGCAGCTCTGTAGCCCCATCCACGAGGAACGGTTCCACTGTCTCTCTAGCAGCTCTGTAGCCCCATCCACGAGGAACGGTTCCACTGTCTCTCTAGCAGCTCTGTAGCCCCATCCACGAGGAACGGTTCCACTGTCTCTCTAGCAGCTCTGTAGCTCCATCCACGAGGAACGGTTTCCACTGTCTTTCCAGCAGCTCTGTCGCCCCATCCACGAGGAACGGTTCCACTGTCTCTCTAGCAGCTCTGTAGCTCCATCCGCGAGGAGCGGTTCCACTGTCTCTCTAGCAGCTCTGTAGCTCCATCCACGAGGAACGGTTCCACTGTCTCTCTAGCAGCTCTGTAGCCCCATCCACGAGGAACGGTTCCACTGTCTCTCTAGCAGCTCTGTAGCCCCATCCACGAGGAACGGTTCCACTGTCTCTCTAGCAGCTCTGTAGCTCCATCCACGAGGAACGGTTCCACTGTCTCTCTAGCAGCTCTGTAGCTCCATCCACGAGGAACGGTTCCACTGTCTTTCCAGCAGCTCTGTCGCCCCATCCACGAGGAACGGTTCCACTGTCTCTCCAGCAGCTCTGTCGCCCCATCCACGAGGAACGGTTCCACTGTCTCTCTAGCAGCTCTGTAGCCCCATCCACGAGGAACGGTTCCACTGTCTCTCTAGCAGCTCTGTAGCCCCATCCACGAGGAACGGTTCCACTGTCTCTCTAGCAGCTCTGTAGCCCCATCCACGAGGAACGGTTCCACTGTCTCTCTAGCAGCTCTGTAGCCCCATCCACGAGGAACGGTTCCACTGTCTCTCTAGCAGCTCTGTAGCCCCATCCACGAGGAACGGTTCCACTGTCTCTCTAGCAGCTCTGTAGCCCCATCCACGAGGAACGGTTCCACTGTCTCTCTAGCAGCTCTGTAGCCCCATCCACGAGGAACGGTTCCACTGTCTCTCTAGCAGCTCTGTAGCCCCATCCACGAGGAACGGTTCCACTGTCTCTCTAGCAGCTCTGTAGCCCCATCCACGAGGAACGGTTCCACTGTCTCTCTAGCAGCTCTGTAGCTCCATCCACGAGGAACGGTTCCACTGTCTCTCTAGCAGCTCTGTAGCTCCATCCACGAGGAACGGTTCCACTGTCTCTAGCAGCTCTGTAGCCCCGTCCACGAGGAACGGTTCCACTGTCTCTCTAGCAGCTCTGTAGCCCCATCCACGAGGAACGGTTCCACTGTCTCTCTAGCAGCTCTGTAGCCCCATCCACGAGGAACGGTTCCACTGTCTCTCTAGCAGCTCTGTAGCTCCATCCACGAGGAACGGTTCCACTGTCTCTCTAGCAGCTCTGTAGCTCCATCCACGAGGAACGGTTCCACTGTCTCTCTAGCAGCTCTGTAGCCCCATCCACGAGGAACGTTTCCACTGTCTCTCTAGCAGCTCTGTAGCCCCATCCACGAGGAACGGTTCCACTGTCTCTCTAGCAGCTCTGTAGCCCCATCCACGAGGAACGGTTCCACTGTCTCTCTAGCAGCTCTGTAGCCCCATCCACGAGGAACGGTTCCACTGTCTCTCTAGCAGCTCTGTAGCTCCATCCACGAGGAACGGTTCCACTGTCTCTCTAGCAGCTCTGTAGCCCCATCCACGAGGAACGGTTCCACTGTCTCTCTAGCAGCTCTGTAGCCCCATCCACGAGGAACGGTTCCACTGTCTCTCTAGCAGCTCTGTAGCTCCATCCACGAGGAACGGTTCCACTGTCTCTTTAGCAGCTCTGTAGCTCCATCCACGAGGAACGGTTCCACTGTCTCTCTAGCAGCTCTGTAGCCCCATCCACGAGGAACGGTTCCACTGTCTCTCTAGCAGCTCTGTAGCCCCATCCACGAGGAACGGTTCCACTGTCTCTCTAGCAGCTCTGTAGCCCCATCCACGAGGAACGGTTCCACTGTCTCTCTAGCAGCTCTGTAGCCCCATCCACGAGGAACGGTTCCACTGTCTCTCTAGCAGCTCTGTAGCCCCATCCACGAGGAACGGTTCCACTGTCTCTCTAGCATCTCTGTAGCTCCATCCACGAGGAACGGTTCCACTGTCTCTCTAGCAGCTCTGTAGCCCCATCCACGAGGAACGGTTCCACTGTCTCTCTAGCAGCTCTGTAGCTCCATCCACGAGGAACGGTTCCACTGTCTCTCTAGCAGCTCTGTAGCCCCATCCACGAGGAACGGTTCCACGTCAGGTGTTCTGTATGCTAGCAGCAACACGGAGTTAACTCCATGATGCAAACACGGGTTAATGATTAGAGGAAACTGAGTTATTTAGTTTGTTAAAGTTTCAGATATTCTGTTTTCAGTTCATCACATTATTTAATACCATTTGTTAAAACACTGTTATTTCTTTTGATGTGAAATATTATTTATTTAATTTAAATAAAAATAAATGTTAATTTTGTTCACAATTTGTTAAGTTAATTTAATAATATATGTATTTTTGAATCAAGTATTCATCTTTATTGTCTTGTTAGTTTCCACATGCCTAAAACAACCTCAAGCTACATCTAAAGGTTGAACGCTAAATCAGAGCGCTTGAGAAATTGTGCAAGGCGTACAGTAACAGTCCGAATACTCGATTAATCGTTTCATTAATCAATAGATTAATCGATTATCAAATTAGTCGTTTGTTGCAGCCCTATTATCCCATGTATAAATAAAACGTGTTATTCAGCAACCCTTGCAATTTGGGGTTTTATTTTTGGTTGGTCGACCTCGGTGAGATGGTCATTTCAAAAGTAGCTCACCAGCCAAAGTGTGGGCACCCCTTAAATCATATAAACAACACACATTGTAACGGACTCCACGCACTTCAATGTATTTGCCAACAAACACAATTAAAGATGTTTTTGACTGATAGCATTTCTTCTCAATACATCCAGATCATGAAGATGCATTTGTTCCTGTAGTGAACACCTGATGTCGTGGCGGCCCTGATATGTCGAATAATTTAAGAAACTTTTACCTTTTTTGTATAATTGTATTATCTTCTGTACCGGTAGCATCCTGGAATAAATAGTACACTTATAATAATGAGTCCTTACCCCAAGTGAAGGAGTTCAAGTATCTCGGGGTCTTGTTCTCGAGTGAGGGAACAATGGAGCGTGAGATGGGTCGGAGAATCGGAGCAGCGGGAGCGGTACTGCAGTCGCTTTACCGCCCCGTTGTGACGGAAAGGGAGCCGAGCCAGAAGGCAAAGCTCTCTGTCTACCGGGCCGTTCCTACCCTCACCTCTGGTCCTGAAGGATGGGTCATGACCGAAAGAACCAGATCGCGGATACAAGCGGCCGAGATTGGTTTTCTCCGCAGGGTGGCTGGTGTCTCCCTTAGGGATAAGGTGAGTGAGTCATCCGGGAGGGACTCGGAGTTGAACCGCTCCTCCTTCGTGTCGAAAGGAGCCAGTTGAGGTGGTTCGGGCACCTAGTTAGGATGCCACCTGGGCGCCTCCCTAGGGAGCTGTTCCAGGCACGTCCAGCTGGGAAGAGACCAAGGGGTAGACCTAGGACCAGGTGGAGGGATTATATCTCTTCTCTGGCCTGGGAGCGCCTTGGGACCCCCCAGTCAGAGCTGCTTGATGAGGGGAAAGGAACGTTTGGGGCTCTCTGCTGGAACTGCTACCCCCGAGACCCGACCACGGAGAAGCGGGAGAAGATGGATGGATGATGGACTTATAATAATATATAGCACTTGTCATTGTGTGTGGCATTAATGCATAACAATATCCATTCCTGTCGCCTTTAGCTTAGTGACGTATCAACGCTAAGGGCTGGATCTATGGTGGGGGTCAGCTCAAAGGTCAAGGGAACCCACATTTGAAAGGGAGACAACGGATTACCGCGTAACCTTCGAGAGGTTTTATGATGTTATGTTTCCTTGTTTCTCTGCAAGCGACTGCTCTTTTGTCTCCATTCATTTAAACGTATTGATATTATAATTCTGCACATATTTGGGCGTTTTCACGTGTTCCCCGAAAGATAAGGTGTTATTCGATAGGATGAGACGATCAAACATGGAGCATAAAAGGAGTTCAAAGCATTGATTAATGCCGAACCCGTGGCGTAAGAGGTTATGAGGATGTTTCTTAATGTCTTTCATTTTTTGTAAAACACTTTGAATTTCCTTGTGTTGAAAAGTGCTATATAAATAAACTTGCCTTGCCTTGCCTTGCCTTGCCTTGCCTTGCTTTGCCTTGCCTTGCCTTGCCTTGCCTTGCTTTGCCTTGCCTTGCCTTGCCTTGCCTTGCCTTGCCTTGCCTTGCTTTGCCTTGCCTTGCCTTACCTTGCCTTGCCTTGCTTTGCCTTGCCTTGCCTTGCCTTGCCTTGCTTTGCCTTGCCTTACCTTGCCTTGCTTTGCCTTGCCTTGCTTTGCCTTGCCTTGCCTTGCCTTGCCTTGCTTTGCCTTGCCTTGCCTTGCCTTGCCTTGCCTTGCTTTGCCTTGCCTTGCCTTACCTTGCCTTGCCTTGCCTTACCTCGCCTCGCCTTGCCTTGCCTCGCCTCGCCTCGCCTGGCCTCGCCTGGCCTCGCCTGGCCTGGCCTGGCCTCGTCTTGCCTTGCCTCGCCTCGTCTTGCCTCGTCTTGCCTCGCCTTGCCTTGCCTTGCCTCGCCTCGCCTTGCCTTGTCTTGCCTCGCCTTGCCTCGCCTTGCCTTAAGTCTCTTTCTTTGGATGTCGAATGCTTCCTGCAGGCCGACGTCTCGACAACACAAACAATCTCTCACATCACAGATCAGTTTTTATTTCTCTTGAAGCTTTGTTTCCTCTGCAGGCGACACCGAAAATAATGTGTTTGACTTCAGTGAACGCAGACATAAATAATGACTGTGTGTTGAATCAAGAGTTCATCTGAAGCTGTTTCAGGTTGAATATTGACTTCTCTGCGATCTTTAAAGCCTC
This sequence comes from Harpagifer antarcticus, assembly GCA_902827135.1. Lineage (NCBI taxonomy): Eukaryota > Metazoa > Chordata > Actinopteri > Perciformes > Harpagiferidae > Harpagifer > Harpagifer antarcticus. The sequence continues at coordinate 17,660 of CADEHL010000794.1, forward strand.
TGAGTAAACAAATACAGCAGAGCAGATATCACAGTAATCCAGAGGGCGTTTGTGAGGATAATAAAGCATTTATCAGAGTCCTTTCCTTCTCTGTTCCCTGAGGAGAGGTCACAGGGATATCTTTGATATGTGTTCAGGCTCACAGGTTTATCGATCATGCTGCTGCTTCAAATACATCTTTCAATCTGTGTTTAAACTGAGCCGGGAGGTGACTTATTTAATCACTTCATTTAAACTTTATTTTTACAAGTCAGGGTAAGTACCGTGCAGTGTTATTTAAAATATTGAAGACACATATCAAGCATTGTAATACAGTATGTGTCTCTGGAGATTCATATGTGTGGCTGTTTGGCAGTGTTCAATGTTAAAACGGGAGGAAGTCCAGTCACAAAGTGTGAAAGGATCAATAAGGACGGAAATATTATGCTATATATCTACTTTAAAGAGTCCTCTCCTGCTGATGTTCAGGTGTATATCAGTATGTAGTGTCTCTACTTTAAAGAGTCCTCTGCTGCTGATGTTCAGGTGTATATCAGTGTGTAGTGTCTCTACTTTAAAGAGTCCTCTCCTGCTGATGTTCAGGTGTATATCAGTGTGTAGTGTCTCTACTTTAAAGAGTCCTCTCCTGCTGATGTTCAGGTGTATATCAGTATGTAGTGTCTCTACTTTAAAGAGTCCTCTCCTGCTGATGTTCAGGTGTATATCAGTATGTACTGTCTCTACTTTAAAGAGTCCTCTCCTGCTGATGTTCAGGTGTATATCAGTGTGTAGTGTCTCTACTTTAAAGAGTCCTCTGCTGCTGATGTTCAGGTGTATATCAGTATATAGTGTCTCTACTTTAAAGAGTCCTCTCCTGCTGATGTTCAGGTGTATATCAGTATGTACTGTCTCTACTTTAAAGAGTCCTCTCCTGCTGATGTTCAGGTGTATATCAGTGTGTAGTGTCTCTACTTTAAAGAGTCCTCTCCTGCTGATGTTCAGGTGTATATCAGTATATAGTGTCTCTACTTTAAAGAGTCCTCTCCTGCTGATGTTCAGGTGTATATCAGTATGTAGTGTCTCTACTTTAAAGAGTCCTCTCCTGCTGATGTTCAGGTGTATATCAGAATGTAGTGTCTCTACTTTAAAGAGTCCTCTCCTGTTGATGTTCAGGTGTATATCAGAATGTAGTGTCTCTACTTTAAAGAGTCCTCTCCTGCTGATGATCAGGTGTATCTCAGTATGTAGTGTCTCTACTTTAAAGAGTCCTCTCCTGCTGATGTTCAGGTGTATATCAGTATGTAGTGTCTCTACTTTAAAGAGTCCTCTCCTGCTGATGTTCAGGTGTATATCAGTATGTAGTGTCTCTACTTTAAAGAGTCCTCTCCTGCTGATGTTCAGGTGTATGTCAGTTTGTAGTATCTCTACTTTAAAGAGTCCTCTCCTGCTGATGTTCAGGTGTATATCAGTATGTAGTGTCTCTACTTTAAAGAGTCCTCTCCTGCTGATGTTCAGGTGTATATCAGTATGTAGTGTCTCTACTTTAAAGAGTCCTCTCCTGCTGATGTTCAGGTGTATATCAGTATGTAGTTGTCTCTACTTTAAAGAGTCCTCTCCTGCTGATGTTCAGGTGTATATCAGTATGTAGTGTCTCTACTTTAAAGAGTCCTCTCCTGCTGATGTTCAGGTGTATATCAGTATGTAGTGTCTCTACTTTAAAGAGTCCTCTCCTGCTGATGTTCAGGTGTATGTCAGTTTGTAGTATCTCTACTTTAAAGAGTCCTCTCCTGCTGATGTTCAGGTGTATATCAGTATGTAGTGTCTCTACTTTAAAGAGTCCTCTCCTGCTGATGTTCAGGTGTATATCAGTGTGTAGTGTCTCTACTTTAAAGAGTCCTCTCCTGCTGATGTTCAGGTGTATATCAGTATGTAGTGTCTCTACTTTAAAGAGTCCTCTCCTGCTGATGTTCAGGTGTATATCAGTATGTAGTGTCTCTACTTTAAAGAGTCCTCTCCTGCTGATGTTCAGGTGTATATCAGTATGTAGTGTCTCTACTTTAAAGAGTCCTCTCCTGCTGATGTTCAGGTGTATATCAGTATGTAGTGTCTCTACTTTAAAGAGTCCTCTCCTGCTGATGTTCAGGTGTATATCAGTATGTAGTGTCTCTACTTTAAAGAGTCCTCTCCTGCTGATGTTCAGGTGTATATCAGTATGTAGTGTCTCTACTTTAAAGAGTCCTCTCCTGCTGATGTTCAGGTGTATATCAGTATGTAATGTCTCTACTTTAAAGAGTCCTCTCCTGCTGATGTTCAGGTGTATATCAGTATGTAGTGTCTCTACTTTAAAGAGTCCTCTCCTGCTGATGTTCAGGTGTATATCAGTATGTAGTGTCTCTACTTTAAAGAGTCCTCTCCTGCTGATGTTCAGGTGTATATCAGTATGTAGTGTCTCTACTTTAAAGAGTCCTCTCCTGCTGATGTTCAGGTGTATATCAGTATGTAGTGTCTCTACTTTAAAGAGTCCTCTCCTGCTGATGTTCAGGTGTATATCAGTATGTAGTGTCTCTACTTTAAGAGTCCTCTCCTGCTGATGTTCAGGTGTATATCAGTATGTAGCGTCTCTACTTTAAAGAGTCCTCTCCTGCTGATGTTCAGGTGTATATCAGTATGTAGTGTCTCTGCTTTAAAGAGTCCTCTCCTGCTGATGTTCAGGTGTATATCAGTATGTAGTGTCTCTACTTTAAAGAGTCCTCTCCTGCTGATGTTCAGGTGTATATCAGTATGTAGTGTCTCTACTTTAAAGAGTCCTCTCCTGCTGATGTTCAGGTGTATATCAGTATGTAGTGTCTCCATGCTTTAATGTTCAAAAAGCTCTTTATTTTTTTTTGCTGCAGCACCTCTTTTCACCCTCTTTCTGAAACCAGAGCCCAGTCTGCTCTGGTCAGCTGCCCGGCTCTGTTTTGATTGGTCAAACCGCTTAGAGATGTCACGCCCCCTTAGCCTATCACGTACAATGTATTGGAGCGCTAGCCAATAGGATCGTGAGTGTGAGTCTGCAAAGGCCTTTCTCGTAGAATCGTGTCTTGGTAGCAGTCGTCATATTTTGTGAAATATTTTGAACACAATAACGATATTTTTGAAAAGCTAAGAATCTCCTCTTTCCCACAGCGTACACACCCTGGGCTCAAAGTGACTGGTTTTGAGCAGGTCACATATTTCCTTCCATGTCACTCCTTTTTCTGTATTTTGCCACCCTCTCAACAGTATGTGAATATTGGGGAGGAGGATTTGTCACACCATTAATTGTACTATAACCAGATTGTCCAAATCTCCACACAAATCAGAAATACTCCTCCTCAGACAATTAAGTGCATTTCAGTGTGGAGCTGTGACAGTCTAAAAGCACACATATGGTTGTGTTTTAATCATAAACTCGATGTGTTTCATTGCAGAAGTCCCAGTTGAGTTGCTTTAACTCAATTATCTGGTATCTTTCAGATATGGATATGTGCTGAAAGGTTAGATAAGTGTTCCTCAGTGAAATTAGATTTCTCGAAGAAGCTCTGGGACATTTTGATTATCACATTTTTATATCAGAACGTCTCTTCATTTTTCCCGAGAGAGAACTCCTCTTCACGCACATCAACTCTTATTATCCGAGGAGAGACGATAACGAAGAGGGACGAGTGGGAGGAGGACGGCGTGACATGCTTTAATAAAACAACTAAAAACATGAGAAACAAGAAGAAAAAGCGGCCGTTACTAAACTGAATATCACACACCCACTGGGGAGGCGTACAATTACACACACACACACACACACACACACACACACACATGCGCGCACACACACACACACACACACACACACACACACACAGTTTTCTAATGATTATAGTTGGCTGAATAAGGTCTGTGGTTAACATAAGCTGAAGAGATATAAAATACGTGCTGTAGTTCCTTTATAGCCCAACATTAGCCTGCTTTAGCTTAGCGGTGGTGACGTGAAGTCATGTGACCGTGCTGTAGTTTCCTTTATAGCCCACACATTAGCCTCCTTTAGCTTAGCGGTGGTGACGTGAATCATGTGACCGTGCTGTAGTT
>CADEHL010000795.1:0-22803 GCA_902827135.1 Harpagifer antarcticus
GAGGCGGAGGGGGATCAAACTGGAAACTGAAGGAGGGATGAAGAGAGGAAGAAGGGGATGCCTGAGAGGCTGCAGAGATGAGACTCAAATAAATCATGAAAAACATGAAGTATGTTTCGTGTGCGAGCGACAAAGAGGAAAGTTAGATTTGATGAAGGTGAATAAAGATAAGGTAAAGGTGGACCGTACGCATGAGACAGAGCCTGCTCCTTGCACTCTCTGATGTCATTGATGCGTTTGTTGTACCTGGAAAACACAAGAAGGCGGTGTTAGAAAATAAAAAATAAACTACCACGTTTAGAATAGTAGTGTTTACTTTACTATTTACCGATGCACGCGTGGGAATACAATGTTTCCTTCAAAACCTCCAAATTCTGAATTTTCCTCAGAAGAAAGAAATCCATTCTACCTTCTTTGTGTTTATGCCGTTTATGTCTTTATTTTCACACGGCTATCCACACAGGTAGCCGCTGATTTACCCTCTGATGCTGACGATCAGGTCCTCTGCAGCCTTGTGGATGTGGAACACCTCGTCTCTGGTATTATTTACAGTGAGCTAGAAGTCTTACCCTCTGATGTTGACGAACAGGTCCTCTGCTGCCTTGTGGATGTGGAACACCTCGTCTCTGGTATTATTTACAGTGAGCTAGAAGTCTTACCCTCTGATGCTGACGATCAGGTCCTCTGCTGCCTTGTGGATGTGGAACACCTCGTCTCTGGTATTATTTACAGTGAGCTCGAAGTCTTACCCTCTGATGTTGACGAACAGGTCCTCTGCTGCCTTGTGGATGTGGAACACCTCGTCTCTGGTATTATTTACAGTGAGCTAGAAGTCTTACCCTCTGATGCTGACGATCAGGTCCTCTGCAGCCTTGTGGATGTGGAACACCTCGTCTCTGGTATTATTTACAGTGAGCTAGAAGTCTTACCCTCTGATGCTGACGAACAGGTCCTCTGCTGCCTTGTGGATGTGGAACACCTCGTCTCTGGTATTATTTACAGTGAGCTAGAAGTCTTACCCTCTGATGTTGACGAACAGGTCCTCTGCTGCCTTGTGGATGTGGAACACCTCGTCTCTGAAGAGGCAGAGGCAGGTGGAGCTCTGCAGAGCCAGCTTCCACAGAGAAAGAGCCGTGGCGTCAGTGTTCAGCACCGAGTGGCAGAGGATGAAGCCGACTGCAGAGAGAGAAGAATATTTACTGTGAAACACACATTTGTCCTCCTGCAGTCAAAATGATACGTTTTTCTGAAAATCTCCAAATTCTGACATTACTTAGAAATTCTCAACATTTAGATTTTCACATAAGTCCGATTTATTTTGAAAATCAAATTATTCAGATTTATTTTGAAAATCTCAAAATTCTGATTTATTTTGAAAATCTCGAAATTCTAACTTTTTCCTGAAAATCTCAAAATGCAGTTTTTTCCGCAAATATCAAAATTCTGACTTTTCTAAAAATGGGTGACAATGTGCTAACCCTGAAGAGCTGGTAACAAACATGAGGGTTGATGGGATGAAAGGGAAACTTACAAACGATCCACTTCTCCATCGCGTCCAGAGACAGATATTCACACGGCATCTGCAGACACGATCTTAATTATTCATTATTCTAATATTGAAACACGAGTCGCTTCCTGACTTTGAATCTAAAGCATTCCCTCTGGGTGTAAATGAGTCTCACTCACCGTGTCCGACTGGGCGGGGTTGAGCATGGTCGACGGAGCGGAGATCAGAGACAGCAGCTGGGCGTTCCTCCACTGATCGGCTGACAGGTTCCTGCGAGGGTAAACCATCTGAAGACTGATCAGCGCATCCGACAGAGACTAGAGGAGGAGGGAGGAATCCGTTACACATGAGAAGTTACTGCAGCTGATCACCATCAGGCTCCGTCTGGCTCCTACCTTCCCGTGAGGAACGAACTCCTCCATCAGCTTCTTCAGAGGATTCTCGTAGTCCACGATCATCTGACCCAGCCGGGGGTACTCCCGATCACTGAGACACAGCCACGGTTAATACAGAGACCACCGCCATGCCTTTACACATGGAGTGTGTGTGTGTGTGTGTTATGTGTGTGTGTTGTGTGTGTGTGTGTGTGTGTGTCACCTGGCTCCGTGCGTCATCTCGTGAGCGTAGTTGTAGAGCCCGATGATGGCTTTTCGCTCCTCGATGCGCGACAGGATGGTCATCAGGGTCGTGTAGGTCACCACCAGGTCCAGGTAGTTCTTAGTGAGGTCAAAGTTCACCGTCTGACAGGAACACGAAGGCACAATGAGTTACACACGTTCAACCCAGATGTTTCTACGCAGTGTGTGTTGAACTCACGATGTCGAAGAACACCTGGCAGGCGTCGATGGTGTTCAGCAGCTCACACACATGGTCCTGTTGGCGAGTTAGAGACTTCATTAGAATCAGCACCTCACAGCCCTTTGAAGCAGGGGTTCCCAACCTGGGGGGCGCTCCCTCCTCGGGGCACCAGGCCTCAGAGGATTTGAGGCCAAATATCATATTTAGACTTTTTTTTTTTTTACATATAATTGTAAGGCAATACATGATTGTCACTAAAAGCCTTGTCTCCACATCACAATAACATATACAAAATAATTGACTAATTAATTTGAATAAAAATTGAAGTTAGTATTAAAGGTGGGGTAGGTAAGTTTCAGAAACCGGCTCCAGTGCACTAAAATTTGAAAGTACACAGCCGAAAAGAATCCGCCCCTTCCTTCAGACTTCCTCACAGAGCACCTCCTCCAACGCACACGAACCATGACGTCAGCAGACTGGTGAAGGTGGCCGCCTGTCGCTGGCGAGTCATTGAAGTACTGCTGCAATGCACGGCCAATGAGGGCACGCCCAATGAGGGCACGCCCAATGACGGCACGCCCAATGACGGCACGCCCAATGACGGCACGCCCAATGAGGGCACGCCCAATGAGGGCACGCCCAATGAGGGCACGCCCAATGAGGGCACGCCCAATGAGGGCACGCCCAATGACGGCACGCCCAATGAGGGCACGCCCAATGACGGCACGCCCAATGAGGGCACGCCCAATGACGGCACGCCCAATGAGGGCACGCCCAATGAGGGCACGCCCAATGAGGGCACGCCCAATGAGGGCACGAGATGGAAGGCTGACAGACCGGACCGGCTAAACGGATTGGTCGTGCTTTTTACGGCTTCTTCCACAGATGATATATTTGATGGATTTGTTGTCAAAGCTCTTCAGATATTCATTGCTATCTGGATGTTCAGAGCATTCCATGGAATATAACAAAAAGGGTATCTCGAGCCGGTTTCTCAGACTTACCTACCCCACCTTTAAAGGCATAAAAAGGCAGAAATGTATAATTCTTTAATAGAAATGTTTCTTCTGCCGTAAAGTGTCCAAACCGGGCTTTTCTGGATAAGCGCATGTTTAAAACAGTCGTTGTCCATGCCGGGTTCAGTTGGATTATTCGTCAGTTGCTCCGATCAGATCGGTCTCCTCCATTTTGATTGTTTACGACTTTTGAATCCACATAAACACATCGGCAACATCCGGCTTCCTTTGAGCATGTGTTTTAAACAGTTTAATGCCTTTGTGAATTGTTTCCACTTGCGCCGTCCTTTCATTTCGTCATGCAGCGGGAATCCAAATGAATTCATCCTGAGTCCAATAACCATCAAAGTCTCTCCATAGTGCTCCTTGATTACGCTTTCATCCTCCTTTCACAACATACTTCATTCATCCAGTTTGTGACAGTAGCTTTTTGAGACTTTTAAACTTTAATTACCGCTGTTGCGGTTGTGTGTGTGTGGGGGGGGGGGGGGGGAGGGAACTTCCAACAGGAGTCATTTGGGAGGGCTCTTGGGAAAAAAGATTGGGAACCACTGCTTTAAAGTACTGTGTGTGTGTGTGTGTGTGTGTGTGTGTGTGTGTGTGTGTGTGTGTGTGTGTGTGTGTTTGTGTTGTAGGGCTATACCCGAATATCCGAATATTCGTTTGTTGGAGTACTATTCGGGTTTCAATTTCGTTATTCGGATATTCGTTTTTTCCACGTTTTTTTTCCAAATTGAATTTATTGAAATCTCCAATATCAACGTAAGAGCTTCTGCCTCTTCGGGGGGGGGGGGGGGCTAACACTTAACCATAAACGTTATTGTTTACTTTCTCCGTCTTTATATGTAGATATTACTTTTCTCCGTTTCCATAGCAACAACAACTTCCTGTCAACAGCGCTACCTCTCCTTCAAAATAAAAGCATGTCCATAAATAGGAAGCCAAGCCAAATGACAATTAAGACACATCTGCAACGAAAGTAACAAACACAATGCGATATCCTTTTCAACTTCAAAGAACACAAATTAGGTTACATCAACAAATAACTATAAAACAACAATACTGTAGAACAACAACATGAATGCCGTGAATACACCGAAATACACGGGTCGAAGCGGTTCGCTGCTGATTACTACCGAATATCCGGAGCCCGAAAAATGGTATTCGGGACAGCCCTAGTGTGTAATGTCCTCCTCCAACATGAGAGCAGCATGCTAACAAAGGTATCAACTGTAGCTGTGAACATGACAGGATGTGAGATTACCTAGAAGAGCATCAGGACTGTTTGAGGCAGATGATAGCTCTGTGATTAACATGATGATTCAGCCTCTATGGAGAGAGACATCAAGCATGCTCATTTCTGACATGGAGCTAATCTGAAGTAAACATTGAAGACTGCTTTCTATTCCTCCATCTTGTGACTGTGTGACTCCCACTCTTGGAGATCAGCATGTGAAGGACACTGCTCAGGAACTAGTCTAGTCTCAGGGAGAGTTCTCTAACTGTGTGTGTGTGTGTGTGTGTGTGTGTGTGTGTGTGTGTGTGTGTGTGTGTGTGTGTGTGTGTGTGTGTGTGTGTGTGTGTGTGTTTCCCACCTTGAACTCCATGACGTCTACGAAGGTGAAGTAGTAGAGAGCGAGGTTCTTCAAGATCTCCGATTTCTCTTTCTGCAGCTGAGCCAACTGTTGCTGTAAACACATACACACACACACACACAGTCACACACACATCACTGAATAACATATATACATGTATATATATGTACTATACGATGTTTTAAACTGATTCAAAGCACCTTTTATCCCCAAAACGAGTAAAAGAAACAGTTGTTCTTACAGTTTCCCTTCATGGATCAGTAGAGTTTCTGTTGTTCTCATTAATACCAGTTTCTCTTTGACTAAATTAACATTAAACGGGTATGAATGAGAAACAGCTGTTGAATAATTGAGAGGAAATGGAGCTCTGAATGAATAAAAACAGAGACACACAGAAAACCTGCTTTAAAAGAGTCTTTTTACTTTGGTACGGGAGAGGATGAGGGAGGTGCTTTATTGAGATTTGAAAAGATTATAACTTAAATCTCCGAATTCTGAGATTCTCAGGAAAAAGAATTAGCAGAAAAAAAAGAATAAAAACTGTGACTTTAATCTTCAGAAAAAACTTTAAAGTTTTGATGAAAGTAAAAGTTAGAATTCTGAGATTTTTATGAACATTTTTTTTTATTAGAAAATAAACTTTCTCAATTTTTGAACTTGCTTGAGTTTTGAAAAGAAAAGCCAGAAATGTGACTCAAATCTCAGAATTCAAAATACTTTTTTTCAGAATTCTGACTTTTTCTGAGAAATAAAAAAAATCTGAAAAAGGTGATTTTTTTGTTTTGAGATTTTTTGAAAAAATAAGAAATCTCCCAAAAAATTGAATGTAATTCTGTGATTTCTAACTTTAATGTCAGAAATAAAACTAAAATTCACTTTTGTTACAAATTTAAATTTTTTCTTCCCTAATGCTCTTCCGTACATTTTGAGTCAAATGTTTGACCAAAGTAAAATCGGTCCACCTTTGTTTGAGTTTTTAAGGAATCAGAAATATGTTGAGTCAGGGAGGAAAACCCCAGATCAGCTGTAATGCAGAAAGAGATCATCTAATGAGATGCAGTGTGTGTTTTAAAGACAGAAAGATACTGGACTAAACCCCGCAGCTGTGTGTTTTAAAGACAGAAGGATACTGGACTAAACCCCGCAGCCGTGTGTGTTTTAAAGACAGAAGGATACTGGACTAAACCCAGCAGCTGTGTGTGTTTTAAAGACAGAAGGATACTGGACTAAACCCCGCAGCTGTGTGTTTTAATGACAGAAGGATACTGGAATAAACCCCGCAGCTGTGTGTTTTAATGACAGAAGGATACTGGACTAAACCCTGCAGCAGTGTGTTTTAAAGACAGAAGGATACTGGACTAAACCCCGCAGCCGTGTGTGTTTTAAAGACAGAAGGATACTGGACTAAACCCAGCAGCTGTGTGTTTTAAAGACAGAAGGATACTGGACTAAACCCCGCAGCTGTGTGTTTTAAAGACAGAAGGATACTGGACTAAACCCCGCAGCCGTGTGTGTTTTAAAGACAGAAGGATACTGGACTAAACCCCACAGCTGTGTGTTTTAATGACAGAAGGATACTGGACTAAACCCTGCAGCTGTGTGTGTTTTAAAGACAGAAGGATACTGGACTAAACTCTGCAGCTGTGTGTGTTTTAAAGACAGAAGGATACTGGACTAAACCCCGCAGCTGTGTGTGTTTTAAAGACAGAAGGATACTGGACTAAACCCTGCAGCTGTGTGTTTTAAAGACAGAAGGATACTGGACTAAACCCTGCAGCTGTGTGTGTTTTAAAGACAGAAGGATACTAGACTAAACCCCGCAGCTGTGTGTGTTTTAAAGACAGAAGGATACTGGACTAAACCCCGCAGCTGTGTGTTTTAATGACAGAAGGATACTGGACTAAACCCCGCAGCTGTGTGTTTTAATGACAGAAGGATACTGGAATAAACCTGCAGCTGTGTGTTTTAAAGACAGAAGGATACTGGACTAAACCCCGCAGCTGTGTGTTTTAATGACAGAAGGATACTGGAATAAACCCCGCAGCTGTGTGTTTTAATGACAGAAGGATACTGGACTAAACCCTGCAGCAGTGTGTTTTAAAGTCAGAAGGATACTGGACTAAACCCCGCAGCCGTGTGTGTTTTAAAGACAGAAGGATACTGGACTAACCCAGCAGCTGTGTGTTTTAAAGACAGAAGGATACTGGACTAAACCCCGCAGCTGTGTGTTTTAAAGACAGAAGGATACTGGACTAAACCCCGCAGCCGTGTGTGTTTTAAAGACAGAAGGATACTGGACTAAACCCCACAGCTGTGTGTTTTAATGACAGAAGGATACTGGACTAAACCCTGCAGCTGTGTGTGTTTTAAAGACAGAAGGATACTGGACTAAACCCTGCAGCTGTGTGTTTTAATGACAGAAGGATACTGGAATAAACCCCGCAGCTGTGTGTTTTAATGACAGAAGGATACTGGACTAAACCCTGCAGCAGTGTGTTTTAAAGTCAGAAGGATACTGGACTAAACCCCGCAGCCGTGTGTGTTTTAAAGACAGAAGGATACTGGACTAAACCCAGCAGCTGTGTGTTTTAAAGACAGAAGGATACTGGACTAAACCCCGCAGCTGTGTGTTTTAAAGACAGAAGGATACTGGACTAAACCCCGCAGCCGTGTGTGTTTTAAGACAGAAGGATACTGGACTAAACCCCACAGCTGTGTGTTTTAATGACAGAAGGATACTGGACTAAACCCTGCAGCTGTGTGTGTTTTAAAGACAGAAGGATACTGGACTAAACCCTGCAGCTGTGTGTGTTTTAAAGACAGAAGGATACTGGACTAAACCCCGCAGCTGTGTGTGTTTTAAAGACAGAAGGATACTGGACTAAACCCTGCAGCTGTGTGTTTTAAAGACAGAAGGATACTGGACTAAACCCTGCAGCTGTGTGTGTTTTAAAGACAGAAGGATACTAGACTAAACCCCGCAGCTGTGTGTGTTTTAAAGACAGAAGGATACTGGACTAAACCCCGCAGCTGTGTGTTTTAAAGACAGAAGGATACTGGACTAAACCCTGCAGCTGTGTGTGTTTTAAAGACAGAAGGATACTGGAATAAACCTGCAGCTGTGTGTGTTTTAAAGACAGAAGGATACTGGACTACACCCCGCAGCAGTGTGTGTTTTAAAGACAGAAGGATACTGGACTAAACCCCGCAGCTGTGTGTGTTTTAAAGACAGAAGGATACTGGACTAAACCCCGCAGCTGTGTGTGTTTTAAAGACAGAAGGATACTGGACTAAACCCTGCAGCCGTGTGTGTTTTAAAGACAGAAGGATACTGGACTAAACCCTGCAGCTGTGTGTTTTAAAGACAGAAGGATACTGGACTAAACCCTGCAGCTGTGTGTTTTAATGACAGAAGGATACTTGACTAAACCCCGCAGCAGTGTGTGTTTTAAAGATATAGCTTTTGAGAGAAAGTGGAAAAAAGTAAGAAATGTAGCATTTGAAGAGTGTGACGCTGCTGCTGCACCAAGGAGGTAAGTCATCACTTAAAGGTCACCTATCATCCTGTCTTTAGGCAATAGCAGAGGTCTCAGATAAATACAAATATATAAAACATGTCTATGAGGTGTTTTGCTCCAAACTCCAAACGGATCATTCTAGCCATGCCTCATATCCCTCTATTTCACTTCCTGTTTCTAAAGTGCTGATTTGAGGATACAGCTTTAAAGAGGAGGGGTCTGAGCTCATGCGGGACCCGGCAGCTACTGTCTAAACTAAATGCTGCCGTGATGAAACGCCATATCATGGATTATCAAGGATCTGAAACAGTCTGGATCTCAAAGGCTTTCTCTCTTGCCGGTTATACCACAAGGTGAGTTCCTTTTTACTTCCTGCTTCTTCACACACATGCTCTCCAGTACAGGTTAGCTCTGAGTGTTAGCGATGCTAATGTAAACACCGACCATATTACGTCCAAAACAGTCGGGCATTGTTTCTGATAGCAGCTTTCTGATTGGGCCGTGGGTCCACATTTCAGATATTACGTCATATCGGACGCAGATCTGGATCAGCTCCGTGGTTCCCCGTTTTTAGAGATTTGGGTACGGAGGAAAAGAGAGAGGGGTTTATTTCCTGGCGCTGCGTGAGTTCCCTGACACACCGGAGGGGGACATGTTGATGTAGAGAAGACATCGAAAAGTGCATTTTTTATGATAGGTCCCCTTTAAGTTGTGTATTAACGTGTCTCTTTATTGATCTGAAGTAGTGGCAGATCCAGTACAGATACCCATCACTATGAGGTAGTAATCTGTCAGATATAAATACGTATATTTGCTTTGAACTCTCCGTGGTGCAGACAGTCAGTCACTTTTTAAAAGCCCTCTTAGCCAATCAGCAGTCATACAGCAGGTAAACCAGGAAGGGGAACACACACACTAACACACACACTGAGTGATGGAGAGAGAGAGCGAGAGGAAGCGGAGCAACGGAAAAAACACACTCCAAAAAACATTACATTTTTACACAACTGAGGGGAACTTAAATACGAGATACAAAAACTTACCAAAAAGCACAAGTCCGGAATAAGCCAAGTTTAGCATGCACGACAAACACAGAAACAAAGCAGAAAACAACGTAAGAGACAATCTGAGCACAGGGATATCAATAAAGCAGTTAGCCACACCACACACACACACACACACACACACACACACACACACACACACACACACACACACACACACACACACACACACACACACACACCACACACACACACACACACACACACACACAGCACACACAACACACACACACACACACACACCACACACACACACACACACACACACACACACACACACACACACACACACACACACACACACAGCTGTTTGCTAAATGACACTTTGACATCAACACAAAGGCCAGAAGCTACGAGCTAAGCTAACAATGAAGCTGAAAGAAATATGTGATGATCAATGATTTATTTTAGTTCACTGGACACACACACACACACACACACACACACACATTAACTCTCGCACATACGCTCGCACACACACACCCTTGTGTTGATATTTAAACTGGATATTGTAATTGATAATAATACATAACGGTTATATATCACTTTTCCCAGACACTTTAAAAGCAAATATATATTTAAATATTCATCAGTAGCTTCTGTTCTTTACACTACTGCAAAGTTATAAATCTATTAAATATATAAATTAGATTTGACAAATCTGACAATAATTTACCATTTTCACTGAAAAACTGATAATAACCAAAAATATAAAAGCGTTCAATTATTATAGCCTTATTATTATGATCAGGTTTTCTTTCCGAAGCTACTGTTGGTATTTCACAATAAAGCCTTTAATTGCAAAACCTTCCAGGTATAGCTGCAGAAAAATATCAAGAGGCGCTTTCACACCGGAGTTCTTTTCCCGGGACTGGTTCCGATAGTTCCTGGGATTTTGCATCAAAAAGATCTGGAACTACAATTTTTGTTCGGAACCTTTTCCCCCCTTTCAGTGCCTGCTAGAGAGGTGGTTCTTTCCTGGGGAGGAAAAGGTTCCCAGTTCTGATTGGCTGGGCGGATTGCAAACCACGGCCCGTAAAACTCTGAAAGGTTTTTGTGAAGCCGCCATTTTATTATCCTCGCATTAGCATTATTAGCATTAGCATTAGCCCCGCGCAGAAACGCAGAGAGACTAACGTATGGCAACACAAAATAAAACATGGGAGCGGTGGAGATGAGGAGGTGTCGGCGTTCTGGCGATTTACTCGGAAGGCTTCAGTAGAAGCTGCTGGGAGTCCCAGCAGCTTCTACTGAAGCTGCTGGGACTCCCAGCAGCTTCAGTAGAAGCTGCTGGGAGTCCCAGCAGCTTCTACTGAAGCCTTCCCCAACTCCGGGGACTTCCGGCCGGGGACTCCGGGGGGCAGTATACGCCGTGAAGTGGTTTGCGGCCTGCCAGTAAACCCAAAGCAGAAGAAGAAGAAGTGACGTCAGCGGCTTCATTTGCCTAATCCTCCCTCAGGGACTTATTCCGGTGAGAACGCGATCTACTAGAAAGTTCAGGAACTAAAGAGTTCGGGGGAACTCAGTACTGGGGAAAGTACTTGGTGTGAAAGCGCCTTATATTTAGATGTTAATTATACTAAATTGAACCGTTCTCTTCCTCTCTTTCCCACACGGACACAGCGCAGACGTGCATGCAGGCGTATAATACACATAAATATATATTTAAATAAATACGTACGTTATTGTTGCGCGTCTCCACGGCGGGGAACTTCCTGACGATGAATTTGACGGCAGACTCCAGGTTCTTATCCACCAGGTAGGAGGGCTTGGCTTTGGGGTCGCCACACGCCTGGAAGAGAGGAGGAGGAGAAGTGAGGACAGACAGACGGGAAACACAGGGACATTCTATTCACGTTGTTAATCTGAGGTGTTCTGCATGGTGGGGGGTGTTAGATGTGAAGGGGAGACAGGAAGTGCTTCAGTGGAAACTGTTTATCCTAAAACATGAGTAAAATATTCCAGAGTTTCTGGACTACAGAAAGTATGGCAACACACACACACTTCATTGCAAGTGGCCTCTTTAGATGCTGCTTTGCTGAAGGATAGTGTGTTTCCATGTTGGATAAAACAGTTTCCTGTCAGACACTGAGCCTGAGAGCGATCAGCGGCTCACCTGCTGAGCTGTGGACACATCTGGCAGAGATACATGGTCATTAAACAATATAAGGGATGCAATTAACACATATTTTCCTTATCAATTGATGTTTTTTTTAACATGTATGTTGGTTGAAAATGTCCATCCTAGTTTCTCGGAAGTTGATGTTTTGTCGTCGAAAACAGAAGAAATGTTCGCTTTATTAAGAAATCAATTAGATAAAAGCAAGACACCTCCATATTTGAGGCTGAAAAATGACTCTTAGCATTAATTGATTTGTCAATTAGTGGCTGAATCTCTTATGTGTCCTACATATTGGATTCGAGTAGACGTCTGGAGCATCTTATGATCTTATTTGGTGTTATTTTGATCCTCCAGGGTATCAGAGGTGATCCACAGCACAGAGAGGAGAACCACTGAGAGAGAGGGTGTGTGTGGTTTCAAACTGAAGGTCCATCACTGGTTAGTGAAGCTGCATGATGGGCAGAGATGGAGTAACATGAAGAAGGGATTGAATGAAACGGAAGAAAGGAAAAGAAGCGAGAAATAACTGAAGAGTTTTCACAGAGAAAGTCCTGTTTTATTATCTACTCTTTCTAAATACTAATATCTCTAAGCCTGGTAGGTAGGCAGGTAGCAACAGCACTGATGCATTATGGGTAGTGTAGTTTTGAATGGTGAGGGGGATGTAGTGCATGCATGTGCCAGAAACAGAGTGGATGTTTATTGGCTGGAACACGGAGGAAGAGACTTTCTGAGATCAGAGGTAGAAATATGGAGTACAAATACTTTGTTACTGGACTTAAGTACATCTTTCTGGTATCAGTACTTTACTTTTAATATAAAGGGAGGTCAGGTACTCTTTAAAACAGCTGCTAGTTATGGGTACTTTTTACTGAAGTACACTTCAAAGCCTCTTTACTTTCACTTGAGTAAAGAAGTTTAGTCAGTACTTCTACTTTCACCAGAGTATTTTTAAACACGAGTATCTGTACTTCTACTTGAGTAAAGGACGTGTGTACTTGTACTTGAGTGAAGGATGTGTGTACTTCTACTTGAGTAAAGGGTGTGTGTACTTCTACTTGAGTAAAGGAAGTGTGTACTTCTACCTGAGTAAAGGATGTGTGTACTTCTACCTGAGGAAAGGATGTGTGTACTTCTACCTGAGGAAAGGATGTGTGTACTTCTACTTGAGTAAAGGAAGTGTGTACTTCTACCTGAGTAAAGGATGTCTGTACTTCTACCTGAGTAAATAATGTGTGTACTTCTACTTGAGTAAAGAATGTGTGTACTTCTACTTGAGTGAAGGACGTGTGTACTTCTACTTGAGTAAAGGATGTGTGTACTTCTACTTGAGTAAAGGATGTGTGTACTTCTACTTGAGTAAAGGATTTGTGTACTTCTACTTGAGTAAAGGATGTGTGTACTTCTACTTGAGTAAAGGATGTGTGTACTTCTACTTGAGTAAAGGATGTGTGTACTTCTACTTGAGTAAAGGATGTGTGTACTTCTACTTGAGTAAAGGATTTGTGTACTTCTACTTGAGTAAAGGATGTGTGTACTTCTACCTGAGTAAAGGATGTGTGTACTTCTACTTGAGTAAAGGATGTGTGTACTTCTATTCGAGTAAAGGACGTGTGTACTTCTACTTGAGTGAAGGACGTGTGTACTTCTACTTGAGTAAAGGATGTGTGTACTTCTACTTGAGTAAAGGATGTGTGTACTTCTACTTGAGTAAAGGATTTGTGTACTTCTACTTGAGTAAAGGATGTGTGTACTTCTACTTGAGTAAAGGATGTGTGTACTTCTACTTGAGTAAAGGATGTGTGTACTTCTACTTGAGTAAAGGATGTGTGTACTTCTACTTGAGTAAAGGATTTGTGTACTTCTACTTGAGTAAAGGATGTGTGTACTTCTACCTGAGTAAAGGATGTGTGTACTTCTACCTGAGTAAAGGATGTGTGTACTTCTACCTGAGTACAGGATGTGTGTACTTCTACTTGAGTAAAAGATGTGTGTACTTCTACTCGAGTAAAGGATGTGTGTACTTCTACTCGAGTAAAGGATGTGTGTACTTCTACCTGAGTAAAGGATGTGTGTACTTCTACTTGAGTAAAGGATGGTGTGTACTTTTACTTGAGTAAAGGATGTGTGTACTTCTACTTGAGTAAAGGATGTGTGTACTTCTACCTGAGTAAAGGATGTGTGTACTTCTACTTGAGTAAAGGATGTGTGTACTTCTACCTGAGTAAAGGATGTGTGTACTTCTACTTGAGTAAAGGATGTGTGTACTTCTACTTGAGTAAAGGATGTGTGTACTTCTACTTGAGTAAAAGATGTGTGTACTTCTACTCGAGTAAAGGATGTGTGTACTTCTACCTGAGTAAAGGATGTGTGTACTTCTACTTGAGTAAAGGATGGGTGTACTTCTACTTGAGTAAAAGATGTGTGTACTTCTACTCGAGTAAAGGATGTGTGTACTTCTACTTGAGTAAAAGATGTGTGTACTTCTACTCGAGTAAAGGATGTGTGTACTTCTACCTGAGTAAAGGATGTGTGTACTTCTACTTGAGTAAAGGATGTGTGTACTTCTACTTGAGTAAAAGATGTGTGTACTTCTACTCGAGTAAAGGATGTGTGTACTTCTACTTGAGTAAAGGATGTGTGTACTTCTACTTGAGTAAAGGATGGGTGTACTTTTACTTGAGTAAAGGATGTGTGTACTTCTACCTGAGTAAAGGAAGTGTGTACTTCTACTTGAGTAAAGGATGTGTGTACTTCTACCTGAGTAAAGGATGTGTGTACTTCTACTTGAGTAAAGGATGGGTGTACTTTTACTTGAGTAAAGGATGTGTGTACTTCTACCTGAGTAAAGGATGTGTGTACTTCTACTTGAGTAAAGGATGTGTGTACTTCTACTTGAGTAAAGGATGTGTGTACTTCTACTTGAGTAAAGGAAGTGTGTACTTCTACTTGAGTAAGCACATCTCTGGGAAGGATTCACTTCCTCCAGAAAAAGCCAGTATTTTGTTTTTATAAGAAAGGCCACCTCATCTGTAGTCAACAGAGTATAAAAGACTACAATTCCCACTCTCTCTAAAGGGACCGTGATGGGCGATCTGTCAGAAAGGCGCATGTTCTTGATCTCAATCCATTTCTCACTTATTCTCAGAATCAATTGAACTCACTAAAATAATTTCTCCTCAAATAATCAGGAAATGACGTTGTAAGAACTCCTCTCTCTCGCTCAGAGTAATGTTGGCAGGTATGTCACAGTAAGCTCATATTAGGTTTACACCCTGTTGACAAAGGTGTGGTCTGTGCAGCTTATTTTAAACCCTCCGAGATGTTTCTGCTACCGAGGATTTAGAGTTTCATCACACCGTCATGTATAGATTAGCTACAGCTAACTGATGAGCACCAACTGTGGATACTAGGAATCAGCGTGGGATACAAAAGGTACCCCACAAGGAAAAAGGCTAAATGCTAGCTTCATATTTTAAAAAAAAAGACAGAAAGGCTACGAAGGCAAGCGCAATAGGCTAATCATACTAGCTAGCGAGGCAAAAGAAGCAGAATCATGCTAGCTACTTAGCCAAAAAAAGCATAGTAGGCTAAACAAACTAGCTACCAAGCCAAAGAAAACAGAATAAGCTAACATGCTAGCTTCCAGAAAAGAAAACAACAACCAGATAAGGCTAAACAAACAAATAATAAATAAAAAAGGGGCTATGCTGAAAGCAAAAAAGCTAAAATGCTAACTATTCACCCCAAAAACTCCAATGGGAGGGTGACAAGGCAAGCTAATCAAGCTAAACATGCTAGCTACCGAGGCAAAACAAGCAGAATAGGCTAAACAAACTAGCAACTTAGCAATACATACAATAAAATAAGTGCTACACTGCAAGCAAAAAGGCTAAAAATGCTAACTATTCACCCCAAAAAAACGTGCTAGCTACCTAGCCAAAAATGTTTAAGAAAGGATACGATGCAAGCGCTATAGGCTAATCATACTAGCCTCCTAGTAATAACAAGAAGCAGAATACGCTAAACAAAGTAGCAACAAAGTCATTAAAATAAGTTTTATACTGACTAGCAAATAAGCTAAACATGCTAGCTACTTAGCCAACACCATTACTGCAGGGTCTCACACCCAGTTGGACACTGAGGGGGGGATTGACACAGAGAACAACAACAACAACATGACTTCAGCACAGATCGATGGACCTGCAGAGATGCTTCCTCGCTCCAACGTCTCTCACACCGGACAAGATCTACACATGTACAATTGCTAAGTGATTGTGACGTGCTATATGTGACATGTCTGTGGTAACGCGTGTTCTCTCATATCTACTCGTCTTTCATCCTTTCTTTATAACTAATGCTGTTGATGTGTTGTGACTTTAAAAAGGTGTCTAATATCAGCTGGAAATTAGCAATGTTGGCTAAAGCTAATGCTCCATTTCTTGTTGTGATCAATAGGGACGGTCCACGACACCATCAACAAATAAGCTAAAGTACTTTGAGTGTGTGAAAAGGCTCAGACGCCCCCGTGTGAATCTGTTCAGGTGTGTGAGAGGAAGAAGGGTTTTTAACGAACCAGAAGCAAGGCGTTGAGATGTTGTTGATCTAAAACCACGATCCTCGCTCTACTTCACAGCGACATTTATTTACCCTTTGACTCACGCCGGGGAACTGCAGAGTGAAGAACATGACTGGTTATTTACAGAGCATCGGTTTGATTTCTGAAGGACTCGACAGAGGTTCCATGTTTTAGCCCAAATTAAGACGTTTTATTTTGCTGCGACGCTCCACTTTTGGTGTCTAAATGCTGGTCATGATGTGTGCAGTAAATGTACTGATTGAATGCTTTCGTACTTAATTTATGATGCTAGCTCTGGAAAGGTACTTCAATCCCATTTATGAATCATCTGTTTTAGCCCAAACTCAAAAGGTTTATTTGCTGCGAAGGGTTCACTTTGGTGTCTAACAGGCTGATTTGTGCAGGAATGTATTGATCGTATGCTTTCTTACTTAATTTCTGATGGAAAGGTACTTGCTATGGACACTTGGTGGTGCGTTCAAGTGATTGTAGGACGTTCAAACATCCACGATTTGGAAAAATCAAAAAAAATGTAATCCTCTGTTTTAGCGTTCAGGCAGTAAATGTGATATCAGACTTTCCCACCACCACTTGATGTCATTAGCCTTCTCCTATAGTTCTTTATCTGTAATACCTCTGCTGTATGATTATAAATGTCCCTGCTGTTGCATAAAGACAGGATTCCTGACTCTAAAACCCCATTTCTAATCATCCGTGTTGTTTTTCTGACCGTACAGTTTGTTGATGTGATGGGACGATGGCCTGTGCTTGGGACGATGGCCTGTGCTTGGGACGATGGCCCGTGCTTGGGACGATGGCCCGTGCTTGGGACGATGGCCCGTGTTTGGGACGATGGCCCGTGCTTGGGACGATGGCCCGTGCTTGGGACGATGGCACCGTGTTTGGGACGATGGCCAGTGCTTGGGACGATGGCCGTGCTTGGGACGATGGCCCGTGCTTGGACGATGGGCCCGTGTTTGGGACGATGGCCCGTTTGTGGCAGATGGCCCGTGCTTGGACGATGGCCCGTGCTTGGACGATTGGCCCGTGTTGGGACGATGGCCGTGTTTGGACGATTGGCCCGTCCTTTGGGACCGATGGCCCGTGCTTGGGCGATGGCCCGGCTTTGTTGGGACGATTGACACGTGTTTGGACGATGGCCCCGGTTTGGGACGATGGCCCGTTGCTTGGAACGATTGGCCCGTGCTTGGGACGATGCCCGATGCTTGGGACGATGGCCTTTGGACGATGGGCCCGTGTTTGGGACGATGGCCAGTGTTTGGGACGATGGCCCGCGTGTTTGCGACGATGGCCCGTGCTTGGACGATGGCCCTGTTGCTGCCGATGGCCCGTGCTTGGGACGATGGCCCGTGCTGGACGCATGGCCCGTGCTTGGACGATTGGCCCGTGCTTGGGACGATGGCCCGTGTTTGGGACGATGGCCCGTCCTTGGGACGATGGCCCGTCCTTGGGACGATGGCCCGTCCTTGGGACGATGGCCCGTGCTTGGGACGATGGCCCGTGTTTGGGACGATGGCCCCTGTTTGGGACGATGGCCCGTGCTTGGGACGATGGCCCGTGCTTGGGACGATGGCCCGTGCTTGGGACGATGGCCCGTGTTTGGGACGATGGCCCGTGTTTGGGACGATGGCCCGTGTTTGGGACGATGGCCTGTGCTTGGGACGATGGCCCGTGCTTGGGACGATAGTTGGCAGCAGGGATGTAAACATTGATGGGCTAAAACATGCAAACCTTCTGTAGCATTAACTTAAACCTGGCTTCTTCTTCGTTGGTTCAGCCAACGCAGCGGCAACTAGCTCATTAATTCATCTACTGTTAACTAGGGATGGGAATTGGAAAGCAAATGTATATTTGAATATTTGACATGATAAAGATATTCATAACTCAGATTGGGATACCGAATCATCTTGAATGTTTGATCAGTCCTCCCAACCCTGCTGTTAACAGAATTGGCTGTGCTTGTGTTAGCATGAAGATCTCTATACATAGTTTTCTGGCGGTGCAATAATCTGTCTCTCTGGGGTTTGATGGGGGGATGGATGGGAGAAGGGGGTGAGGTGGATGAAGGGTGAGGGACTGGAGGAGACCTCGCCTCCCCCCTCGTGTCTCCACTCAAAATACCAGATAACCTCTCAAACTGATGCAAAACAAACATCTCAAACCGTTCTCTTGCACTATTTTATCTATGGTTTCATTTAAGGCTGTTGTTGTCATGTGTACACAGCGCAGACATATCAATGAACATCTATGCATTAAACTATCAGACTTCCACCAGGAGCTTCAGAAACGATGCTAACCGAACCGTAGCCGTGTTTTTCTACTCTACTAACAAACTGCAGGTAGATTGTGTATTATTATACGTTAAGCTACCGAGCAGTACGTCACATCGCTCCATCCTTTCCATCTGCAACATTAAAGGGATCACAGATTGATGCATCGATAATATCATGTAAATAATTAGTGATAACATATTGCTATACCCCGTAGTAATATTACTTTTAATGGGGATTGAGAACACTTCCTATGCTTTACCCACACAGATATACATTTAAGTAAATAAACATTAAACTATAAATACTTTCTAGAGGTTTTAAATCCTCTTCTTACAACTAATGCACTCAGTAGTCGGTTAAATAGACTTAAATTAATATACGTGTCAAAATAAAGTGTCTAACCCTAATGCTCCTGTGCTACAAGAAAGAAAAACACTCTTATTTTGAAATAAATATATACATAAACGTGAAGCTATTTGAGGGTTTGAATCCCACTGCAGCCGTTCTTCTGAGAACACACACACAAACTGGATCTAATTTGTGTCTAACGTAGTTGTTGCGTTGGCTTTGCAGACTGGTCTACGGGCGAGCTAATGTCCGTGTGCTACAATAAAGAAACCGCTCTTATTTTGAAATAAAGCATGGGGGAAAAACATGTGATGCTGCATCGTAAACACTGACAGTGATGGAGCAACAGATCATAAAGGGAGGAGGACGAGGAGGACAAGGAAGAGGAAGAGGAAGGGTGGAGGAAGAGGAAGGGCGGAGGAAGAGGAAGGGTGGAGGAAGTGGGGTTTCATCAGTGGAAGGTGATAAACTTTGCAAACCTTCCAAACTTGTCCTTGCTGCATAGGAGAGGGGGGGAAGCATTGGAACGGAGAGAAGAAGAGAAGAAATCAAAACAAAGAGCCCACCTATAGACAAACTGCTGCTGCTGCTCCACACACACACACACACACACACACACACACACAGACACACACACACACACACACACGTTTTCTGAGAGGTCAGTTAAGGACAGCCGTTCTGTTTCAACACAACACAGAGAACAGCACATGCTGCGCAGACATGTGATCACATTGTTGTAGCGCTGTAACACAAAGGACCCTAACCCTACAGACAAGTCTACCGAGCAACAGTGTGAACGAGGAGATGTTGAAACCCCAGCACATAGAAACTGCTCGATGGTAACCTGCATATGATGGGTCGTTTACACAATTAGCACAAGGTGTGTTAAATAGCATGAACAATAGGAAAACAGAAATGGCGTGGTTGTTTTCTGAGTGGCTCTGGAGGATGCTGAATCCATATCCAGGATCACAAATGGCAGTTTTAACCAGAAAGAGGCCGATATTAGTGTTCTGGGTGAAGTTTTAAGGGACTCTGGATCATTTGGATTGCACAGATTGCTTCTTTATTTGAAAATAAATTGTCCACAGGAGAGGTAATAATGCTCTCTATATCCAACGGTCTCCACACGGCTCATGGTAGTGAAATCAGCCCACAGAGAGAAGAAATATGGCCACTTTCTGGTTAAAACTGTCATTTCTGATCCTGAAAATGTCACAATTGGATTCATATACATTTCTAACATTACACTTTGGGGTACTCAACATTTCCAGGTTCACAAAGGACTCGATGGGCTGGCAAACAGACTGGATAACAACAAAGACTATAACACATCTGCTGTGGAATACATAAATGTATATATATATACTGTTTAATCAAGATTAATACTGTCTGCTATTCAAATACTGTGAGACATCTGTAAATAACTGTGCAATATATACTTTACTTTCACTACTGTATACATGCTACACTGTGTGTGTGTGTGTGTGTGTGTGTGTGTGTGTGTGTGTGGTGTGTGTGTGTGTGTGAGTGTGTGTGTTTTCTCTGCAGTATTCACTGGCTGCAGTATCTGCTTCACATTCCTGTTGCTTAGTAACAGCTCAATGCAGCGTTCACTGAAGCACGAAACATGCACGTCTGAAAATATCAGGTCATAGTTTTCGAGACACGAGTCGCTAATTTATACTGAGCTGTGATTTAAAGGGTTTTCAAGTGATTGTTAGAAACGAGGAGGAAGTACGCGGTCAAATGAAAAGGCCCTGGGGTGAAGTCGAATAAAGAGCTGCAGGGATGATGTATTTCTGAGTTGGACCCTGAAGGCAGCATCTCCCTGGTCCAATGGGATTCCTCCATTTGATTTTGGATTACTGCAGAAAATAATCTCAACGTTTAAGATATGTACACGTTTAGTTCAGCAGGATAATCTCCACATGTTAACACCACTTTATGGTTTCTGAATTAAAAAGCTAATGTTGGGCTATAAAGGAACTACAGCACGGTCACATGACTTTCACCACCGCTAAGCTAAAGGTGGCTAATGGGCTACAAAGGAACTACAGCACGGTCACATGACTTCACGTCACCACCGCTAAGCTAAAGGTGGCTAATGTTGGGCTACAAAGGAACTACAGCACGGTCACATGACTTCACGTCACCACCGCTAAGCTAAAGGTGGCTAATGTTGGGCTATAAAGGAACTACAGCACGGTCACATGACTTCACGTCACCACCGCTAAGCTAAAGGAGGCTAATGTTGGGCTAAAGGAACTACAGCACGGTCACATGACTTCACGTCACCACGCTAAGCTAAAGGGGCTAATGTTGGGCTAAAAGGAACTACAGCACGGTCACATGACTTCACCAACGCTAAGCTAAAGGTGGCTAATGTTGGGCTACAAAGGAACTACAGCACGGTCACATGACTTCACGTCACCACCGCTAAGCTAAAGGTGGCTAATGTTGGGCTATAAAGGAACTACAGCACGGTCACATGACTTCACCACCGCTAAGCTAAAGGAGGCTAATGTTGGGCTACAAAGGAACTACAGCACGGTCACATGACTTCACGTCACCACGCTAAGCTAAAGGAGGCTAATGTTGGGCTACAAAGGAACTACAGCACGGTCACATGACTTCACCACCGCTAAGCTAAAGGAGGCTAATGTTGGGCTATAAAGGAACTACAGCACGGTCACATGACTTCACGTCACCACCGCTAAGCTAAAGGAGGCTAATGTTGGGCTAAAAGGAACTACAGCACGGTCACATGACTTCACGTCACCACGCTAAGCTAAAGGAGGCTAATGATGGGCTACAAAGGAACTACAGCACGGTCACATGATTCACAACCGCTAAGCTAAAGGTGGCTAATGTTGGGCTACAAAGGAACTACAGCACGGTCACATGACTTCACGTCACCACCGCTAAGCTAAAGGTGGCTAATGGGGCTACAAAGGAACTACAGCACGGTCACATGACTTCACGTCACCACCGCTAAGCTAAAGGTGGCTAATGTGGGCTATAAAGGAACTACAGCACGGTCACATGACTTCCGTCACCACCGCTAAGCTAAAGGGGCTAATGTTGGGCTTAAAGGAAACTACAGCACGGTCACATGTTCACGTCACCACCGCTAAGCTAAAGGAGGCTAATGTTGGGCTATAAAGGAACTACAGCACGGTCACATGACTTCACCACCGCTAAGCTAAAGGTGGCTAATGTTGGGCTACAAAGGAACTACAGCACGGTCACATGACTTCACGTCACCACCGCTAAGCTAAAGGAGGCTAATGTTGGGCTACAAAGGAACTACAGCACGGTCACATGACTTCACCACCGCTAAGCTAAAGGAGGCTAATGTTGGGCTACAAAGGAACTACAGCACGGTCACATGACTTCACGTCACCACCGCTAAGCTAAAGGGGCTAATGTTGGGCTATAAAGGAACTACAGCACGGTCACATGACGTCACCACCGCTAAGCTAAAGGAGGCTAATGTTGGGCTACAAAGGAACTACAGCATGGTCACATGACTTCACGTCACCACCGCTAAGCTAAAGGTGGCTAATGTTGGGCTACAAAGGAACTACAGCACGGTCACATGACTTCACGTCACCACCGCTAAGCTAAAGGAGGCTAATGTTGGGCTATAAAGGAACTACAGCACGGTCACATGACTTCACGTCACCACCGCTAAGCTAAAGGTGGCTAATGTTGGGCTACAAAGGAACTACAGCACGGTCACATGACTTCACGTCACCACCGCTAAGCTAAAGGGGCTAATGTTGGGCTATAAAGGAACTACAGCACGGTCACCATGACTTCACGTCACCACCGCTAAGCTAAAGGTGGCTAATGTTGGGCTACAAAGGAACTACAGCATGGTCACATGACTTCACGTCACCACCGCTAAGCTAAAGGAGGCTAATGTTGGGCTATAAAGGAAACTACAGCACGGT
>CADEHL010000796.1:0-23037 GCA_902827135.1 Harpagifer antarcticus
TATTTTCTAAAGTGCCTGTCATTGCCTTTATTTGAAGATGCGCGAACAATGTATTTATTGCAATGCTGCTATTATTATTAATACAGGCTACAGCCTGTATTAATAATAATAACATTGCAATAAATAAATTGCTATAATAATATTTATTGCAATACTGCTATTATTAATAGAAGCTGTAGCATGTATTTAATAATGGCAGCATTGCAATAAATACATTGTGCGCGCATCTCCAAACAAAGGTGATGGCAGGCACTTTAGAAAATAACAAAAAATAAACCTACATCATGTTGATGTAGGTTTATTTGTCGTTTATGTTGTTTGTCCTGTTAAACATGTTCCAGTAAAAAAAAAAACGGAATTCCTTTTGTCTGAGTTTATTTTTTTCTTCTGCGGAGGGGAGGGGGGGGGGGGTGGGTCGGTCGAATAATCGATTATTATTCGCCAGGGCTGCCGAATAATCGATTTTGATCGTGGTCAGTTTCTGGCAACCCTAATAATAATGTTAAAATGTGCTAAATATATACACTGCAGAAAACAAAAAAGAGAGGAGTAAAAGTAGCCCCCGACTTGTTTTATTTTTTTAAAGTAGCCCACATCCTAAAAAAGGTTGGTGACCCCTGCTCTACACGTTAGAAATATCCCTATATCATATACCAGCATGAAATTGCATTTTTGGGTTTGGATGGGGATTACATTTCCTGCCACTAAACTCAAGTTTGATTCCTTTCTTTGAAAACCTTTGTCAGAATTGGAGCTAAAAAAATACCCATTTCAGCAGATTTAGGAACAACGTGCAGCGACAGTGGAGCATTCAATACTTTTTATTTCTTAGACACGATTCAAGGATTATAGCAATCTCTGCTTTATTTCATAGAAAGTCCTTCAATAATCCAAATAAAAACAGGGTGACAATATTCATTTGAACTCCTCACAGTCTTATTTTTTAGTAACTATAATGATCATATAAAAGGTATTCCTCGCAAATACTTGTTTACATAAATGGTGACCAAACCGTTTGAGACCCACTGAGATAACCTACACTAAAGTGAACTATCTAAACACTGAGAGAGTCCTCACCTCACTGAGCTGAGGTTATACGATCCTCTCAGTCTGACAGGAGAGGACTCTCCTCCACCTTGGTGTAGAAACAGCTCTTTATACCCATTAGCATAGCTAGCTAACCAGATGCTAACAACAACATTCCACGTTACCGCTCGCAAGCTCACAAAATGCGCTCGTGCCACACACACACACACACACACACACACACACACACACAGAGCCGAGCTTGAATGAAACACAGAGACCCAGAAGTCGGCTACTTGTACTGTATATCATATTATTTTCGATGGCTTTACTGTATAATCAACGTAACAGATGAACAGATCGCCACTGGGCTTTCATCTAAACACACAGCCACGTAATGATAACAAAACAAAGGTCGGGGGTCATTGGTCAAGCAACACACCAATCGGAGAGCAGCAGTGAGCACACCTCAGGCTGTGTTTAATATTTGTATTCTTTATTTCTGATGTATTTCACACAAAAAACCTTTAGTGGAAACGTTTTCACTAATATGATTAAAAACAAAAAAACGGCAAAGTGGCAAGGCTTGCCCACCCTGCGTTGGGGGGGGGCACAGTGACTTTGGGGGGGCATGGCCCGCGAATGCCCCCCCATGACGCCGACCCTGGGGAGAGACAGTTTCAGCTTGATCGATGGAGTTGGCTTCCAGTGGTGCAGTGCCGCGTCCTAAAACCCTTTTATAATCCATCGATTAGATTTATGATTCGAAAATTATAAAAGTAGGGTAGACATGTGGAGATTATCCGGCTGAACAAAACGTGCATTTATCAAACAGGTTTGTTTTCCACAGACCTTATTTCAGCTATTTTCAAAACCCTGTGGAGAAATCCCATTGCTTTCTGTCGAGGGAACCAGCAGCTTACTTCCTGGTTTTAGGACGCGTCACTGCGGTTCTCTATCTGATGCCAATATAAACAAGGTCTTCTGTCGGCTCTGTACATCAATGCCGACCTATGCTGACAGGAAGTGAAGAGCAGAACATATAAAGGTATTGGCTAGAGGTCCCAGCAGTTTAGGATAATGAAGGATCTAATCTAATCTATAGCCATTCCATCTCTAACTCCTAATGACAGGAAGGCAGAAAGTGCATTATACAAATAATAATACTCATAATAGCAGACATTTTTTAACAATGACCACAATATCATTATTTTAATAAACCAAATATGAACAATTGAGGAAAATGAGGAAGACCTCATTATTGAAATGTTGTAGTACAAGTAGTAATGTAGTTAGTGCATAAATTACTATAGCAACAAATGGGTTAATTTTCTTCATTAGTCGATTTTTCTTTGGTGGACGAATGCTCCGGGCCAGAGGCGACATGGTGGGGCCAGAGGCGACATGGTGGGGCCAGAGGCTACATGGTGGGGCCAGAGGCTACATGGTGGGGCCAGAGGCTACATGGTGGGGCCAGTGATAATACAATTCCACCGGCCCCTGAATGACTGCTATCGTGTCAGTAGCGGGACCTTAGCATATATATAGGATGTTTTATTGTGTGCCTGTCGTGATAAGCAATTAATTGACTTATCGTACGATAAATAAAAATGAACTCGACAACTTTTCTGACCTCAATACATTGCCATTTACATGAGGATGTGACAAGCAGTTTGAAAGGATGTACTTGAATTATTATTATATATGATCATTATGTCAGTGGTCTAAAATGATCACACAACGGCGCCGATAATCTTAACGTTGATCGCAATAATTTCCGGGAAAATGTATCCAACAAAATTAATGATCGGGAGAGGCCTATACATGAAACACACACACACACACACACACACACACACACACACACACACACACACACACACACACACACACACACACACACACACATCTACAGACTTACTCCAACCTGCCAAACATATTAATTAACACACTCTCACTCTCATATACTCGTGGACTCTATTTTGGCAGAGGAGAACGATAAGCAGCAGACTGGAACTGAGATCTAGAGCTGAGCATGCGCAATACGGTCGGGGATTGACCAACCGGCTCCCACTGCTCTGCTGTCTGTTAACGTTGTTAAGAGTGGTGGGGGCGGGAGGGACGGATCCACAGCTTCAGCAGCTGTCAACTCAACATTGTAAATAACCAACCAAAACCGATCTCCGGTTCATCTTGTTTTTGGCGTAAGAATAGTTTGGGCAGCGCGAGAGCGTGAGATTGAGAGTGAAAGCGTGCGTCACACGTCAGATGCATGAGAGTTG
This sequence comes from Harpagifer antarcticus, assembly GCA_902827135.1. Taxonomy (NCBI): domain Eukaryota; kingdom Metazoa; phylum Chordata; class Actinopteri; order Perciformes; family Harpagiferidae; genus Harpagifer; species Harpagifer antarcticus. The sequence goes on from CADEHL010000796.1 coordinate 3,309, forward strand.
GCAACCCTGCATTTAATCATGTTATTTTTAGCAACAGCATGTACAGTAAATTAAGCCATCACAGCTGACACGGGAACCAGCGCTTTTTTTTATCATTAATTTATACATTTGCCCTCAATAAGTCTCAGAGGAAACACCCCCAATTACAGAAAGGCACGTCTCTTAAAACATAGAAGGGAAATCACACATTAATGGTTGCATTTCTGGGACATTTGTGGAACCCGCAGCATCCCGATTGAAGTGGAGGAAACTCTTTTTCTCCGCTTCTGTCTCTCTCTGTGATTTCAGATGATAAAACAGCTGCTGCTTTACATAAAACACTCCCTCCGGGTGGCTTTAATCTGAGCTTTAATCTCACAAAGGAGACATGATTCAGATCCCGTGTAAACCGTCTCCTGTCTGACTGCTGATTCACAAACAGCCGGCGAGCTTTGAAGCATCAGCGAGGATTAGACGTCAGAGACGGTGTAACACAAGATGATATCTGTAACGCACGCATGCTCTGAAACTGAGCCCACAGATTAAAGGACTATATGCTTTAAATAATGTGGGACCGGACCCTACGAGAAGAGTCTTAAAGGTATGTAGTGTCTCTACTTTAAAGAGTCCTCTCCTGCTGATGTTCAGGTGTATCTCAGTATGTAGTGTCTCTACTTTAAAGAGTCCTCTCCTGCTGATGTTCAGGTGTATCTCAGTATGTAGTGTCTCTACTTTAAAAGAGTCCTCTCCTGCTGATGTTCAGGTGTATATCAGTATGTAGTGTCTCTACTTTAAAGAGTCCTCTCCTGCTGATGTTCAGGTGTATATCAGTATGTAGTGTCTCTACTTTAAAGAGTCCTCTCCTGCTGATGTTCAGGTGTATATCAGTATGTAGTATCTCTACTTTGAAGAGTCCTCTCCTGCTGATGTTCAGGTGTATATCAGTATGTAGTGTCTCTACTTTAAAGAGTCCTCTCCTGCTGATGTTCAGGTGTATATCAGTATGTAGTGTCTCTACTTTAAAGAGTCCTCTCCTGCAGATGTTCAGGTGTATATCAGTGTGTAGTGTCTCTACTTTAAAGAGTTCTCTCCTGCTGATGTTCAGGTGTATATCAGTATGTAGTGTCTCTACTTTAAAGAGTCCTCTCCTGCTGATGTTCAGGTGTATATCAGTATGTAATGTCTCTACTTTAAAGAGTCCTCTCCTGCTGATGTTCAGGTCTATATCAGTATGTAGCGTCTCTACTTTAAAGAGTCCTCTCCTGCTGATGTTAGCCTTAGGTCTCCCTGATTTCAGGTTATCAGTATGTAGTGTCTCTACTTTAAAGAGTCCTCTCCTGCTGATGTTCAGGTGTATATCAGTATGTAGTGTCTCTACTTTAAAGAGTCCTCTCCCGCTGATGTTCAGGTGTATATCAGTATGTAGTGTCTCTACTTTAAAGAGTCCTCTCCTGCTGATGTTCAGGTGTATATCAGTATGTATGTCTCTACTTTAAAGAGTCCTCTCCTGCTGATGTTCAGGTATATATCAGTATGTAGCTGTCTCTACTTTAAAGAGTCCTCTCCTGCTGATGTTCAGGTGTATATCAGTATGTAGTGTCTCTACTTTAAAGAGTCCTCTCCTGCTGATGTTCAGGTGTATATCAGTATGTAGTGTCTCTACTTTAAAGAGTCCTCTCCTGCTGATGTTCAGGTGTATATCAGTATGTAGTGTCTCTACTTTAAAGAGTCCTCTCCTGCTGATGTTCAGGTGTATATCAGTATGTAGTGTCTCTACTTTAAAGAGTTCTCTCCTGCTGATGTTCAGGTATATATCAGTATGTAGTGTCTCTACTTTAAAGAGTCCTCTCCTGCTGATGTTCAGGTGTATATCAGTATGTAGTGTCTCTATTTTAAAGAGTCCTCTCCTGCTGATGTTCAGGTGTATATCAGTATGTAGTGTCTCTACTTTAAAGAGTCCTCTCCTGCTGATGTTCAGGTGTATAACAGTATGTAATGTCTCTACTTTAAAGAGTCCTCTCCTGCTGATGTTCAGGTGTATAACAGTATGTAGTGTCTCTACTTTAAAGAGTTCTCTCCTGCTGATGTTCAGGTGTATATCAGTATGTAGTGTCTCTATTTTAAAGAGTCCTCTCCTGCTGATGTTCAGGTGTATATCAGTATGTAGTGTCTCTACTTTAAAGAGTCCTCTCCTGCTGATGTTCAGGTGTATAACAGTATGTAATGTCTCTACTTTAAAGAGTCCTCTCCTGCTGATGTTCAGGTGTATAACAGTATGTAATGTCTCTACTTTAAAGAGTCCTCTCCTGCTGATGTTCAGGTGTATATCAGTATGTAGTGTCTCTACTTTAAAGAGTCCTCTCCTGCTGATGTTCAGGTGTATAACACACTACAGAAAAGGAAAACCCCCCACAAATCATAATAGGGCCTTTTTAAATTGGTTTGTTGAATGATTTACGTACAACATGAAACACAAAAGGATGTTAGTAATACTGTGTAAATGTTTGTGCTGTCACGTGTCCAGCCTGCGTCCCAGCCTGCGTCCCAGCCCACGTCCCTGCAGGAAAATGACCTATTTACAGTCTAATTAAGTCATGAACACACAGCTCTGTTGAATCAGTATGGAGGGAAAGGGGAGTCAGTGTTATACCACTGTCCTTTTCAACTCCTGTTGCCAATGAGAGCAAGTCATTCATTATTATCAATCCACATTTGTATTGAAATAATAGACCCAGAAAGCCGTTATCATCAGATGTTTAAATGTATAGAGTAAAGCCGCTGTCAGACCGAATCAAAAACGTTGTGTTGTTTTAGTCGATGCCCTCTTCGTAACTGATCAATACATATAAAATACAGTTTATATAGAAACAATAATACAATACTTAGTGACTGCCTTAAAACAAGCCTTTTTACTAACCCAGTATTTTCCTAAACCCTCTCTAACATGTGCAACTTTAAATGACATAGTGTAGTTTGGTACTAATTAAAGAACAGTGTTGAGTTAGAAAAACAAGAACTCCATGCAGGGTGGAGCAACAGGAGGAAAGATTTATTAAATTGTGTGTGACTCACAGTGACCTAAAACGACTGTTAAATTACAGTAATGATCGTGGAGCATTATAGGAAATCGATAATCTTCCATCAGCTCGTTAAGGCCGTTGATTGATCTGAGTCATGTGATCATCATTACCACTGTCATAGTTTAATGTCGTCATTATGATCATCCTCTCTTGTCCTATTCTCCTTATGTCCTCCCATCTGTCCTCTCTTTGGTCATGTGACTGGTGAGGTCATGTTGATGAGGTCACGTCTGATTTAGCCCGCTGACATCATACTGACACGCCTCACAGACAGGAAGTGCTTTTTTCTCATACGGAGTATAGTATTTCAGGGGAGGCAGAAACATTGTTCATTTCTTAAAGAGAAGCCTATAAATACTTTTTGAACACATTCGATTGAACTTGATAAATGTCATTGGCAAACAAGAAAGTAAATGTATTTATTTATGTTGTTACATCTTGGACCTTCTCACCTTCTTGTCTCCGGTCAGCAGGTTGACTGCTTTCTGTTCTGCTGATCCACTGACATGGTTTCTCTGCTTCACTGCTGCTGCTGATCAATACCGAGCCTGAGTCAGCACGCACTGCAACACACTGCTGCTGGGTCAGTGTGTGTGTGTGTGTGTGTGTGTGTGTGTGTGTGTGTGTGTGTGTGTGTGTGTGTGTGTGTGTGTGTGTGTGTGGTGTGTGTGTGTGTGTGGTGTGTGTGTGTGTGTGTGTGTGGTGTGTGTGTGTGTGTGTGTGTGTGTGTGTGTGTGTGTGTGTGTGTGTGTGTGTGTGTGTGTGTGTGTGTGTGTGTGTGTGTGTGTGTGTGTGTGTGTGTGTGTGGCCTAGCATTACTATACTTGTGGGGACCTAAATCTGTCTACACAGTCACGTGTGGGGACTCGCCTCCCTTATGGGGACAAATTGGAGGTCATTAATTTTAGCGTGAAGACTTGGTTAGGGTTAGGGTTAGGCATGTGTTGGTTATGGTTAAGGTTAGGATAAGTCTCCAGGAAATGCATGTAAGTCAGGGTAATGTCCCCTGAAGTGATGTATACATGGTGTGTGTGTGTGTGTGTGTGTGTGTAGTACAGAGAGATATACAACTAGGTGAAATCGTAATGCAGTCAAGACCTTTTTTTTTGAAGGTGTGGGAATACATTTCCGCTACATCACCCCCCCCCACCCCCCTTAACCTGTCTGCCTCTTTTCCCCTACTCCCCCCCCCCCCCCCCCTACCCAAATTGTAAAGCGACCTTGGGTTTCCTGAAAGGCGCTATAAAAATATTATTTATTATTATTATTATTATTATTAATAATTTCTCTTTTCTATTCTTGTTAAAGGTGGGGTAGGTCATTTTGGAGAAACCAGCTCGAGTGCGCTAGAATTTGAAATTACACAGCCACTTCCTGTGCTTTGTACAGTAGGCTACCACGGCTTCCACAGATGACATTTTTCTATGGATTTTTTGTCAAAGCACTTCCATGGAATATAACAAAAAGTGTATCTCGAGCCAGTTTCTCAAACTTACCTACCCCACCTTTAATAATAATATATTTTATTTATCTATGCGCCATTCAAGGCTCTTAAAGTCGCCGTACAAGATACACAATAAACAAACAAAAACATAACACCAGAAGAACAACAATTAACACTATAGCCAATAAGAGCAGAGGATGTGTCATGTGATCAGGGGGGATGCATCAGTGTGAAGAGATGGGATTTGAAAAGGGTGAGAGACTCATTCAGGTGGGAGGGAGGCGGGGTGCAGAAGACCTGAGAGGGTGTGAAACTTCATAATGAATTATAGAGACTTTTTATATACTTAGATAATATATATTATCTTATTTTTCCCGTGAAACACTTTTTATTATGTTAGTTAGTTTTAAAGTTCACGCTGAAATCTGCAGACGGGCTGAAACGCTGGATGCATATTTTATTCAGAGAGAAAAGAGAGTATGAATAAAACATTTTATTTGTCTGCGTCGGCCGCTGCTTAAAAGGATTTAAAGCTACGGCGATGAGATGAAGGGGAGGCACCACACACACACACACACACACACACTCATAACAGTGTGTGTGCAGTGCCATGCTGTGTCAGGCATGTCTGAGAGAAAGAGGGAGGATAGCAGCGTGAGAGAGAAAGGGTGAGAAAGTGGGAAACAGAAGAAAGGGGGGGTTTGTTCTGTGTCATCCGATTCCCCGTTTCGATTCCAAAGAGGTCAAACGTTTAGATAACAAAGATATCTTCATTCTTTTAAGCTTTAACTGACATTTTTACAAATAAAAAATATACATGCAAATGTGTTGCACAATAGCTGTGCTTTATGTTAACTGCCTGTGGTCAGATATTAACAGGCTTTACACTGGGCCTTGTCTTTTTCTTTCTTACGGCCCGTCCACACTACAGCTTCAAAGAAAGCTTGGAGCAGGGCGTGTCTGAAGCTCCACCAACAACCAATCACATGAATCTCCCGCCCCGGACACACAAGCAGCGGTTTGATTGGCTAGAGCTTGTACTGGCATATGATTTGATTGGCTGACGCTTCCGCCGAAAGCTTCAGAAGCTTCAAAAGTTGAACATTGCTCAACTTTTGCCTGAAACGCCAGGAAAGCTCCGCTCTGCTTCCCACAATGCAGTTCGGCGAAAAGTGACGTCACCCCATTCAAAGTGAATGGGGTGACGCGTTGGAAACCGTTTTTGAAGCTGTCGAAGCTGTAGTGTGGACGGGCCGTTAGTGTAGTGGCGCTTCACTTCAGAGCGTTTACCGCGATCCATCTTTGGTGTTATGAAGTGACTGAGCTCGTGAAGTGTCTACGGGGGGGGCGGGGGGAGCCTCGCTGCGGGGAAACTGTCGACCTCTGTCGCCGCAACTTACATGATGCTGTTTAAAAAAATGAAGGGCGGTGCTGGCCGTCAGCGTACGGAGCCGGCCGTCAACGGCCCGCTGACGACCGGCCGTTCTGTGATTCTCCAGAACACACCGATGGCCAGTCCACCCTTACCCTGGCTGTATTCTGTGGGTCACCGCGGCGCAGACGGATCCGCTGGAATACAGGGTCTACCGCGTTTAGGAACCGTTAAGCAGAACCGAAATTGTGTATTTTGTATGGGTACCCGGTGCCCGGCATTTCTCTCTCAATGTCTACAGCCATGCTAACGGTGTCAGGCTTGTCCGTATGACTACATGCTAAGTGACAGTGCTAACATGCTGATGTTTAACACGTGTACCATGTGTAGGAGCTTTAGCCCAATGCTAAAGCTCCCATGCGGTGGTTTAACTGAGTCGGCTGACACGCTTTACTGTATTTCCAGATACCGTTTGTTGTTGTGTTCAATGATGGATCAGTAGGCTTGTATTCAGGTGCGGGATAATACAATCCATTTATTTTGCTTTAACAAACAATCCTTTGCTGTATTCACAATATCAGTAATGCGAACACACCCAACCCTGTGACGGCAACACACCTTAAATACCTGTGACAGCGACACACCTTAAATACCTGTGACAGCGACACACCTTAAATACCTGCGACAGCGACACACCTTAAATACCTGCGACAGCAACACACCTTAAATACCTGCGACAGCAACACACCTTAAATACCTGTGACAGCGACACACCTTAAATACCTGTGACAGCAACACACCTTAAATACCTGTGACAGCAACACACCTTAAATACCTGTGACAGCAACACACCTTAAATACCTGTGACAGCGACACACCTTAAATACCTGTGACGGCAACACACCTTAAATACCTGTGACAGCGACACACCTTAAATACCTGTGACAGCGACACACCTTAAATACCTGTGACAGCGACACACCTTAAATACCTGTGACAGCAACACACCTTAAATACCTGTGACAGCAACACACCTTAAATACCTGTGACAGCAACACACCTTAAATACCTGTGACAGCAACACACCTTAAATACCTGTGACAGCAACACACCTTAAATACCTGTGACAGCGACACACCTTAAATACCTGTGACAGCGACACACCTTAAATACCTGTGACAGCGACACACCTTAAATACCTGTGACAGCGACACACCTTAAATACCTGTGACAGCAACACACCTATCATAGTGCGTTAGCATGTGAACATTAGCTTATTAGCATTAACTGAAAACATTACATCTCACATTTAACAGCATGAGGCTCTATTAGGTCATTTTATCATTCTTTCTATAACAAGAAAGTTAAAATCAAAGTCTACCAGTGGCTTAAATAGCATTTTATATCTTCTTTAAAACTACTTTTGTTTTGGTTCGAACAGAAAAGCCTTTTTGACTTTACAAATATATTTTCTGGTTCTAATAAAACCTCTACATATTTAGCACGTCAGCTTTAGTCTTCAGGTCTGTAATACTCATGATAACAATATCATATTTACAATGTTTACAAAGAAAGGCCTACTATGATAAGCACAAAATTACACTTAATATATTTCGGTAGCTTGCCCTGACTTCTATGGCAGATTCTCTCAACATTTCAGGCGGTTCAGAATCAGTATTTGTGTTACAGGTATCTTTGGACATGAGATCTTTTCCCCCTCAAGGGGCAGGTTGTCGGGGGTGCTGCTGCCGGTTGTGCGTGGTGATGGAAAGCTGGTTCGAGGGGCCCCCAGTGAATGGGTATATGTCTCTCCCAAACAATGGAGTCTACGTCTATGTCTATTGTCTATGTCCCTTTGGGCCAGGATCGCGGCCCTGATCTTGAATGTGTGATGGCTTTCTTCATGCTGTCCAACACCTGGAGGGGCAGGTTGTCCAGGTGTTTGGACGTATCTATCAGACCATCTTTGATCAGCTGTGGATCTTTCAGCTGGAAACCAAAGACTCCTTCAGCTGCAGTCATGTAGTTCTGCAGGAAGGAGATATTTCCAGCTTTCAGCACTTCCTCTGTGGCTCTGACTTTGTCTGAAAGAGCTGATATGTCTCTGCTCAGATCCTCCATCTTCCACTTCAGGACCAGACTCTTCTGCTTCTTCTCCTGCATCACGGTATCTGTTCTTGCTTTCTGCTCTTTTTTGAGTAACTCCTGAAGCATCGAGAACTCCTTATTGATCGGAGTCTCTGCGTCTTTTGCCTGGTCTTCGATGTCCTTGGCAGTCTGATCAAGGTTTGATTTCATGTCCTTGAAGAGATCCAGTGTTTCCTTTAAGGGCTCCAGGAGTATCCGAAGTCCCTTTCTGTGACCCAGAGCGACTTCATTGATTCATGTAAAGCTGTGGTTGTTGTGGGAGCTTGAATGCAGACAGACCACACACACTGGAGTCCGATGGTCACAAGTTCTTCAGTGCGAGGTTACAAGGTGGATCGTATTGTTGAGATGTTCTATTACAGACTGGACACCTGTGATTCGATCTTTCTGTCCAGCATCGCTGCCAGCAGGCTCTGCAGAAACTGTGGCTGCATGACAGGATGACGGGGTGTGTGAAGACGTCGTGGCAGATTGGACATTGGAGATTATCCTCTGGACGAGAAGCCATTTTCTCTCCTCTGCAAACTGCCGATTTCTCACAATAATGAGTCCGTCACACTTTAACTCCAGAAAGTCTTAAATTCAGCCGATAGCAGTGTCCCTACTGTTCCCTCCTGTGGCTGTTCTCTCTTTGTGTGGCTCTCACATCCTTTTCTAAGGATTAAAGATTGTGTTTCCTTGTTTGTCTTCTGGTAAGAGATCATTACAGAGCCATACATCCTGAAACATTAACCGTTATAAAGCAGGGGTGTGTCATGCCTTAATGTTTTAATGAATGTCTATCTGTTTTTAATAACCCCATAACGGACCAAAGGCTAGTTTTATACAGTTTGTGTTTCTGGTAAATCGTATAAACTGACTGTGATAGTTCAGCCAGGTTTTTTTTATTACATTTACAATGAAGTCCAGCTTTAAGTAATTTAACATCTTAAAACACTTACAGCCTAAACCCATTTTACCCATTTTACTCCACCAAATCAGCATTACACTCACCAAGGAGAGTTTGTAGGTAAAAAGGATCTTAGTTTGTCACCTTTTTTCTATTCTATTCCATCCAATATTTAGGCTTGTTTTGTTAACACCTGGCACTGACATAAACCAAATCGCAAAGTAAAAGCTTTAAGCCCCTCGTCACACTGTCCCGAAATTGACCCCAGATGGACACACGATAAAGGAAATGTTCAAATTCGACTCTGATCGTAACAACATCAAGCCAGTCGTGAGGGCATCTTAACCCTCTGGAGTCTAAGGGTATTTTCTCGATTTTTAGATGTTTTCTTAAATCACCTTTTTAAATGTATTTATTCTAACATGGCACCCCATGTGTTACATATCAAAATGTTCAGGACAATCTCTGGTATTGCTATATATGCAAATTACTCACCTTAGAGCACTGTTTGATGAGATAAGTAGCTCAAAAGCTTAAAATGTGACGTCCGATTTTCGGAAAATCTTCAAAACTCTTGTGAAAACACAAATGTACTCATGTGATCGAATTGTTTTGGTGTTTTAGATTTGGTTACCAAAGTCTTAGGATCACAAAAGCAGTGAAATATTTGAATTACACTGTATATAAATGTGTAATTGGACAAAAGCGTCAGCTAAATGCAATGTAATGTAATGTAATGTAATTCATGTCTAAAATGAAAATAAATTAATTCGAATTTTGAGTAAAATAGGTGTTTATCACTCTACTTTCAGCACAGACTGAGATACATGAGGACTGAATCATGACTTCATATTACATACCAAGGTTCATGTGATGTGTACAAATACAAATTGAGCATTCAAACCTTTTATTCAACCAACAATTTATATAAATATAAGAAACTGGAAAATCTCACTATTTACAATATTGAACATCAGAACTTTCAACCAACTCTTCATTATAAATGTCAAGACAGTGTCAAGGTCTTTGTCTGTCTTCCAAAACAGTGGGTCTGGCTGCTGTGTAGGTGGGGGTGATGGTGCATGGGCTGCTGTTTAGGTGGGGGTGATGGTGCATGGGCTGCTGTGTAGATGGGGTGTACAAGTGCTATACAAGACCTCCACGAGACCTCCTTGCTGTCTGGGTTGAAGGTGATGGCTGTGGTGGAGCCTTTGTGCTGAGGTGTATCTTGACCTGGGGGCAGCCGCAGATGGAGGTGGAGGCAGCTGTAGTGATGCTGGTCTGCTGGTCCTTGGTGGTGATGGCTCTGGTGAAGGCCCTTGAGCCACAGTAGATCTTGACCTGGGGGCCGGCACAGATGGATGTTCTGGCTGCTGGATAAACACCGCCTGTGGGCCACTAGGCCCAGGCAGCTGTGAAACCTCTCTGTAAAACAAATGAAAATGTAGGACAATAATTACAACTAATTGAATTGAAATAATAAGTAAAATGTTGCTCAAGCACAAATAACAATGCACACATAAAAATAAAGTTTGGGAGGTTGGACAGGAGTCTCTCTCTCTCTCTCTCTCTCTCTCACCAACATAACGTTAACACAGAGTAAACGTTTGCTAATGGAGAGTCTATTTTGTCCAATAAAAAGTTCATGACTATCGATAAAAAATATATATCAATAAACCTATTGTTCATGTTCGCGGTATTCCCCACACATTGCCAGTACACTATTACTGTAACATTTACACTTACCCATGTCCAAATGGATCCTTGTTGTCGTCTTTGTATTCTTCTTCAGAAGAGTCGAAGACTTCAGGTTCTGAGGCTCTATCTTCGTGCTGCTAGCGAAAAAAATCTCTAGCGAAGTCGGCAACTGTAACGTTTTTTTATAAGCCATTTTCTGCTGCTACTCACCGAACGTTAGACGGTCGTTGGTTTGAGTGACGTGCACGACGAACGGGTTGAATGAGTCCGGTAACCCCTTCACTACCATGGCAATCTGCAACCCGTTTTCTTCGGCCCTTCTCAAAGACGTGAATTTAGTCTACGCTCGAATAATATAATCAGTAACAGTCTCGTTGCTTGCTTTGTGGAGAGAGTTCACAGTACAGGCTCGCGACTCGTGGTTTGTCCTTTCCTGCGTAGTGCTCTCGGAGTATTGCCAACGCTTTTCTTCCATCTCGTTTCGCGTCTCTCATGAGTGATAAACTCTTATTATCTAGTCATTGCACTAATTCAGCATATGCTTCTGCATTCTTTGTTGCGTCTTCTTCAAGTGCTTGTTTCGTCGTTGTAGTCTATCGCTGGCTCTTCCAGGATAACTTCACTGAGGCCGCGCAGTTCCATGTGCTCCAAAAACCTCGTCTCCCATAACTCAAAGTTTTTCTCGTCACCGTTGAATAACAACTTAAACCACCTTTGGCCTCCTTGACTGGGTAAGCTTGTAAGTATGCTAACGGACAGAAAAAACACACGACCCTATCGCTCAGAGTTTGGCCTGGAGTACTGAGCCGTTTATTGTAACTGCACATGCTCATTAGCATCACCACGTTTCAGGCACATTCTGATGACACACAGGAGACTATTGATGTGTGTGGTGAGTTTGGTAATAAGCTGTCTAATAGTGATTGAATATTATTATATTCTCTTTTTTCGGAGTTGCACTTTGCAGACGGTCCCTGAGTACTCGTTTCTTCTCCGGCTGCGGATAGAGACCAATGTAATGTGTCCAGCTCGGAGGACGGCGCGTATTGGCTACTTTATCAACATGTGATTGTGGTTCGTTGTCAACCTTACCACGGTACTTAGGAGACGTCGTTTGTGTCTGAATAATGTTTTCATGAGTTATTGATCCGTGAAATCCGAATCTCCCAATATCGTTCCAACTTTACTGAACTAAGCCAGAAGACCGTCTCATTTCGTAGACCGCTCGGTTTGCTGTTCCTTGACTTTATATTTATATACATTTATTTTGGACGAAAACTTAGCGTGAGAAAAGGCATGTGAGGCGTGAGTGCGTGAGATATGGGTTAATTGCGTGACTCTCACGCTCAATGCGTAAGTGTTGGCAGCCCTGTGCTTCGCTGCCAGATGCTCCCCCGGGACCCGAAAGTGGCGTAGGCTATAGCCTGTACTTCAACATCAACGAAAGTGCTCGATGCTGTATTGAACCAATAAACTAACACAAACTAACTGTATCACTATAACATGATGATGATGATGATGATGGTGATAAAGAATGCATCTAACGTTCCGCTGTTCATTATAATATAAAAACAGAGCATTAAACAAACCATCACGCTCTTACTTTGAAATCATGCGGAAATGTCGTCATCAGCAGGCCATCACGTGGTTTCCGAAAATAACCGAGTGACACGAGTAGATTTTTAGAGAAAATAGGTCTCAAAATTCCGTGTGTGTAAAAAAAACGATCCACGAGCAGAAATGTGAGATCCACGAGCAGAGATTTGAGATCCACGAGCAGAGATTTGAGATCCACGAGCAGAGATTTGAGATCCACGAGCAGAGATTTGAGATCCACGAGCAGAGATGTGAGATCCACGAGCAGAGATTTGAGATCCACGAGCAGAGATGTGAGATCCGCGAGCAGAGATTTGAGATCCACGAGCAGAGATTTGAGATCCACGAGCAGAGATTTGAGATCCACGAGCAGAGATTTGAGATCCACGAGCAGAGATTTGAGATCCACGAGCAGAGATTTGAGATCCACGAGCAGAGATTTGAGATCCGCAAGCGCATTTTTGGTCGGCAAATACAAAATGGATTCTCAAATGCCGGATCGAAAGTTGTAAATGTTAAAGAGATATTCACAGATCTTTTTTTTATTTGTGAAAGTATTTAGCGTATTTGCAGATCCGTTTTACACTTGCACATTTATTTGTGAGTTTGCAAATCTTTTAAATGCATTAAGATTTGATGACAGCTTCAACATTTCGGTTTGGATGAAATAAACAGCAGACAATGTCTTCAATGTGAACATCTTTCCACCTCACAAAGTCTCCTGACCAATAAGAAGTCAGCAGGAGTGAGTGATGAGCCAATTACAGAGCTGCATTACTGTCTGACCGTTCAGTCTAATATCTGATGTTCGACCGAAAATGACCAAACACACTGATATAAATCTCAATGTGACCTTTAGATGCAGCTGAAGTGAAGAAACTGCTGCTCAGAGTAACACCCGAACACACACAGATAAGGAGAGAGAAAGAGTAAGGTAAATAGAAATGAGAAAATTAAAAGTAAACAAAGCAGTGAGTGTAAATCATTAACAATCTTTTAAAGAGTCCTCTCCTGCTGATGTTCAGGTGTATATCAGTATGTAGTGTCTCTACTTTAAAGAGTCCTCTCCTGCTGATGTTCAGGTGTATATAAGTATGTAGTGTCTCTACTTTAAAGAGTCCTCTCCTGCTGTTGTTCAGGTGTATATCAGTATGTAGTGTCTCTACTTTAAAGAGTCCTCTCCTGCTGATGTCCAGGTGTATACCAGTATGTAGTGTCTCTACTTTAAAGAGTCCTCTCCTGCTGATGTTCAGGTGTATATCAGTATGTAGTGTCTCTACTTTAAAGAGTCCTCTCCTGCTGATGTCCAGGTGTATACCAGTATGTAGTGTCTCTACTTTAAAGAGTCCTCTCCTGCTGATGTTCAGGTGTATATCAGTATTTAGTGTCTCTTCCTTAAAGAGTCCTCTCCTGCTGTTGTTCAGGTGTATATCAGTATGTAGTGTCTCTACTTAAAGAGTCCTCTCCTGCTGATAGTCCAGGTGTATACCAGTATGTAGTGTCTCTACTTTAAAGAGTCCTCTCCTGCTGATGTTCAGGTGTATATCAGTAGTAGTGTCTCTACTTTAAAGAGTCCTCTCCTGCTGATGTCAGGTGTATATCAGTATGTAGTGTCTCTTCTTTAAAGAGTCCTCTCCTGCTGATGCTCAGGTGTATATCAGTATGTAGTGTCTCTACTTTAAAGAGTCCTCTCCTGCTGATGTTCAGGTGTATATCAGTATGTAGTGTCTCTACTTTAAAGAGTCCTCTCCTGTTGATGCTCAGGTGTATATCAGTATGTAGTGTCTCTACTTTAAAGAGTCCTCTCCTGCTGATGCTCAGGTGTATATCAGTATGTAGTGTCTCTACTTTAAAGAGTCCTCTCCTGCTGATGTTCAGGTGTATATCAGTATGTCGTGTCTCTACTTCAAATATGGTTCCCTCTATAACAGTACATCCCTTCTTCCTTCCTTCCCTTTCTCATTAACCCTTTCTGATCCTCTCTATTTGAATTAACCCTTTACATATTCCTCTTTTTCTCTTTCACAGTTTTCTCCAATGAGGCTCGTCCACCATCTTTAGAAACCCTCTTCTTCTTCTCTCTCTGACACCATGAGCACCGTGGCCCCGGAGCCACCGTCCCCCATGATCACTTCCGTCACCCCGACCTTTGACCCCGACACCTCTCTCAGCCTGGAGGCAGAGCTTCAGACGCAGGAGGTGGAGCTTCAGAACCAGGTGGATGGAGGCTCCTCACCTGGTCTGGGCCCCAGCAAAAGCAGCCTTTCTGGGGGAGGATCTTACCTCGGAAGGGACCCCTCCCACAGGTAATGTTTATACAGAGATTACAAAAGTACACTCGTCCTTTACTCAAGTAGAAGTACAGATAATCGTGTTCAAAAATACTCTGGTGAAAGTAGAAGTACTGACTAAACTTCTTTACTCAAGTCAAAGTAAAGAGGCTTTGAAATGTACTTCAGTAAAAAGTACCCATAGCTAGCAGCTGCTTTAAAGAGTACCTGACCTCCCTTTATATTAATAGAACAATAATGTCATTGTTAGCTAATGAATGTTTCCATGCTGAACAACGGCAACATGACAACGTTTCCATTGGTCCCTCTTCTTTAGAGAAGACCAGGAAGTGATGGATACACGGATCGTGTTCAAATCAATAGGCACGCAATGACTCTAAAGAATAATGATCACGCACCAAACACACATTCAGACTAAAGGAACCAGCTGTTTGAATGCATAAGAAAGGGGGTGGAGTTGCTATTCAGTTCAATGATTCCCTTCAATGCAGGAAGACATCTTATGGGAACTTTGCTTCTTTTGAATATGTGGCCCTTCAGCTGAAATGCTCCTCTCGAGCTCTGTTCCTAAATATCTATAGACCACCCAAATACTGTGCAAGCTTTTTTGATGACTTTACTGAACTGCTGTCTATAGTGTGTATTGACTTTGACCGTTTAGTCATTGTTGGTGATTTTAACATCCATGTTGACAACCCCCAGGACAGAGGGGCAAAAGAACTGTTGTGTGTTCTTGATAGCCATGGACTGACTCAGCATGTGACGGAGCCCACGCACAATAAGGGGCACACTCTGGACTTAATTATCTCAAAGGGTCTGAATATCTCTAAGGTTGTGGTGACTGATGTTGCGCTCTCTGACCATTCCTGTGTTTTGTTTGAGAGCTCTATTTCTGTTCACAAAAATGTTCAAAAAGAGGTAACCACAAAGCGATATTTAACTGAAAATACTAGGGAAATGTTTACTCAGAATTTTTCTTCCACACTTGCCCCTGCTAACATCTCAGTAAATGAGCTAGTAGATCATTTTAATTCAAAAATTAAAAATATTATAGATGCCATTGCTCAACTAAGGTAAAGGAAGTGTCTGGCAACACAATATCTCCATGGAGAAAGGCCATGACCGTGAGAGCAGAAAAAAGAGAGTGTCGAAAAGCTGAACGCAGGTGGCGAAAAACAAATCTCCAGGTTCACTTTGAAATCTATAAAGAGAGACTTGGCCTTTATAATTTGGAATTGAAAAACGCACGACAATCGTTCTTCTCTGATATCATTACCAAAAACAAAAACAACGCACGTGCCTTGTTTGCTACCGTCGACAGACTAACTAACCCCCCAGTGTCAGTAGCCTCTGAATTTCTATCCACCAGGGCGTGCAATAATTTTGCCTTCTTCACTGACAACATTCAGAAAATCAGACAAGCAGTCAGTGCCTCTGCATCAGGAACAGCAAATGTGTTGTCTCTGTGTCCACTTAACATCAACTTCAAACACCATGACACAATTCCATCAGATTAATGATAAAAACCTAGAGGACATTATTCAACTTCTGAAATCCTCCTCCTGCTGCCTTGATATTATTCCAACAGGATTTTTTAAAGATGTTTTGCCTTGCATGGCCTCAGATCTACTTCATATAGTAAACAAATCTCTTCACTCAGGTATTTTTCCACAGGCCCTGAAAACTGCAGTCATTAAACCGCTCTTAAAAAAGAATAATCTAGATGCTTCAGTAATGAACAATTACAGGCCCATATCAAACCTGCCATTTCTAGGTAAAATCATTGAAAAAGTTGTTTTTCAACAGCTGAGTAATTTTTTGCATTTAAATAACTGTTTCGATGTGTTCCAGTCAGGCTTTCGTCCAAACCACAGTACTGAGACTGCTCTTGTAAAGGTCTTTAATGACATCCACTTAAACACAGACAGTGGCAGAACTTCAGTGTTAGTATTATTAGATCTCAGTGCTGCGTTTGACACTGTTGACCACAGCATATTACTAGACCGACTGGAAAACTGGGTGGGACTTTCGGAAACCGTCCTAAATTGGTTTGAATCCTACTTAAAGGACAGAAACCACTTTGTTTCTATAGGTAAATACACATCTGAGTTGACAAATATGACATGTGGGGTTCCTCAAGGCTCCATCTTGGGGCCTCTTCTCTTTAACATCTACATGCTACCACTGGCTCAGATAATGAAAAACAACAAAAGAAGTTACCATAGCTATGCAGATGACACACACATTTACGTAACAGTTTCAACAGGAGACTGTGCTCCAATTCAAACACTGAGTAAGTGCATTGAACAAATCAATGACTGGATGTGTCAGAACTTTCTCCAATTAAACAAAGATAAAACTGAGGGTAATGGTTTTTGGAGCCAAGGCAGAACGTATAAAAGTTAGCGCTGAGCTTCAGTCTGCAATGTTCAAAACAACAGATAAAGCCAGAAATCTAGGTGTAGTCATGGACTCTGACCTGAGTTTCAACAGCCACATTAAAACAGTTACTAAATCAGCCTACTATCACCTAAAGAACATATCTAGGATTAAAAGACTAATGTCACAGCAGGATTTGGAAAAACTTGTCCATGCTTTTATCTTCAGTAGACTCGACTACTGCAATGGTGTCTTCACAGGTCTCACTAAAAAATCTATTCGGAAGCTGCAGCTGATTCAGAACGCCGCTGCTCGAGTCCTCACTCACACTAAGAAAGTGGATCACATCACTCCTGTTCTGAAGTCTTTACACTGGCTTCCTGTGTGTCAAAGAATAGATTTCTAAAATACTGCGGCTGGTTTATAAAGCTTTGAATGGTTTAGGCCCAAAATACATTTCTGACCTCCTGCTAAATGATGAACCATCCAGATCTCTCAGGTCTTCAGGGACTGGTCAGCTTTCTGTCCCCAGAGTCAGAACTAAACATGGAGAAGCAGCGTTCAGTTATTATGCTCCATCTGGAACCAACTCCCAGAAACCTGCAGGTCCGCTGCAACTCTGACTACTTTCAAATCCAGCAAGAAGACTTTTCTTTTTGTCGCTGCTTTTAATTGAACTATTCATATCTTAGACTGCACTGTAACTTTTATCCATGTATTTTTTCTTTTAATGTTTATCCATGTATTTCTTCTTTTAATGTTTATTTTATTAGCTTTTCTTTTTAATGACTGATTTTAAATGCCATTTTCTTAATATCTTTCATTTGTTGTAAAGCACTTTGAATTGCCTTGTGTTGAAAAGTGCTCTATAAATAAACTTGCCTTGCCTTGCCTTTGGAAAATGAGAGAAGTAGAAAGTACAGGTATTTGAGTTCAACATGTAAGAAGTAGAAAGTACAGGTATTTGAGTTCAACATGTAAGAAGTAGAAAGTACAGATAATTGAGTTCAACATGTAAGAAGTAGAAAGTACAGGTATTTGGGTTCAACATGTAAGGAGTAGAAAGTACAGGTATTTGAGTTCAACATGTAAAGAAGTAGAAAGTACAGGTATTTGGGTTCAACATGTGAGAAGTAGAAAGTACAGGTATTTGAGTTCAACATGTAAGAAGTAGAAAGTACAGATATTTGAGTTCAACATGTAAGAAGTAGAAAGTACAGGTATTTGGGTTTCAACATGTAAGAAGTAGAAAGTACAGGTATTTGAGTTCAACATGTAAGGAAGTAGAAAGTACAGGTATTTGGGTTCAACATGTGAGAAGTAGAAAGTACAGGTAATTGTGTTCAACATGTAGAAGTAGAAAGTAAAGGTATTTGAGTTCAACATGTACGAAGTAGAAAGTACAGGTATTTGAGTTCAACATGTAAGAAAGTAGAAAGTACAGGTATTTGAGTTCACATGTAAGAAGTAGAAAGTACAGGTATTTGGGTTCAACATACAGAAGTAGAAAGTACAGGTATTTGTGTTCAACATGTAAGAAGTAGAAGTACAGGTATTGGGTTCAACATGTAAGGAAGTAGAAGTACAGGGTATTTGAGTTCAACATGTAAGAAGTAGAAAGTACAGGTATTTGAGTTCAACATGTAAGAAGTAGAAAGTACAGGTATTTGAGTTCAACATGTAAGAAGTAGAAGGTACAGGTATTTGAGTTCAACATGTAAGAAGTAGAAAGTACAGATATTTGAGTTCAACATGTAAGAAAGTAGAAAGTACAGGTATTTGGTTTCAACATGTAAGGAAGTAGAAAGTACAGGTATTTGAGTTCAACATGTAAGAAGTAGAAAGTACAGGTATTTGGGTTCAACATGTGAGAAGTAGAAGTACAGGTATTTGAGTTCAACATGTAAGAAGTTAGAAAGTACAGGTATTTGAGTTCAACATGTAAGAAGTAGAAAGTACAGGTATTTGGGTTCAACATGTAGAAGTAGAAAGTACAGGTATTTGAGTTCAACATGTAAGAAGTAGAAAGTACAGGTATTTGAGTTCAACATGTAAGAAGTAGAAAGTACAGGTATTTGTGTTCAACATGTAAGAAGTAGAAAGTACAGGTATTTGAGTTCAACATGTAAGAAGTAGAAAGTACAGGTATTTGGTTCAACATGTAAGATGTAGAAAGTACAGGTATTTGAGTTCAACATGTAAGAAGTAGAAAGTACAGGTATTTGGGTTCAACATGTAAGAAGTAGAAAGTACAGTATTTGGGTTCAACATGTAAGAAGTAGAAAGTACAGGTATTTGAGTTCAACATGTAAGAAGTAGAAGTACAGGTATTTGAGTTCAACATGTAAGAAGTAGAAAGTACAGGTATTTGGAGTTCAACATGTAAGAAGTAGAAAGTACAGGTATTTGAGTTCAACATGTAAGAAGTAGAAAGTACA
Organism: Harpagifer antarcticus; assembly: GCA_902827135.1. Taxonomy (NCBI): domain Eukaryota; kingdom Metazoa; phylum Chordata; class Actinopteri; order Perciformes; family Harpagiferidae; genus Harpagifer; species Harpagifer antarcticus. Next base: position 22,623 of record CADEHL010000796.1, read on the forward strand.
GGTATTTGAGTTCAACATGTAAGAAGTAGAAAGTACAGGTATTTGAGGGTTCAACATGTAAGAAGTAGAAAGTACAGGTATTTGTGTTCAACATGTAAGAAGTAGAAAGTACAGGTATTTGAGTTCAACATGTAAGAAGTAGAAAGTACAGGTATTTGAGTTCAACATGTAGTCAAAGTAAAAAGTGGTCATAAAAATAAGTGGTGATACCAGAAAAATGAACTGAAGTACAGTAACAAAGTATTTGTACTCCACTCCTTCCCACCTCTGTGTCTCAAATACATTATATGTTTTACTTCAGGTCAAATAAACCCCCCCCCCTTCACACTGGAGCCGACTGGAAGGTCGTCCTCCACCTGCCGGAGATCGAGAAGTGGCTGAGAGCGACGAGCGACCGAGTCACACAGCTCACACA
>CADEHL010000797.1:0-29615 GCA_902827135.1 Harpagifer antarcticus
CAAGTATCTCGGGGTCTTGTTCTCGAGTGAGGGAACAATGGAGTGAGATTGACCGGAGAATCGGAGCGGTACTGCAGTCGCACCGTTGTGACGAAAAGGGAGCTGAGCCAGAAGGCAAAGCTCTCTGTCTACCGGGCCATGTTCCGTTCCTACCCTCACCTATGGTCATGAAGGATGGGTCATGACCGAAAGAACGAGATCGCGGATACAAGCGTCCGAGATGGGTTTTCTCCGCAGGGTGGCTGGTGTCTCCCTTAGGGATAAGGTGAGAAGCATCCGGGAGGGACTCGGAGATGAACCGCTCCTCCTTCGCGTCGAAAGGAGCCAGTTGAGGTGGTTCGGGCACCTAGTAAGGATGGGAGGAGACCGAGGGGTAGACCAAGGACCAGGTGGAGGGATTATATCTCTTCGCTGGCCTGGGAGCGCCTTGGGACCCCCCAGTCAGAGCTGGTTGATGAGGGGAAAGGAACGTTTGGGGCTCTCTGCTGGAACTGCTACCCCCGAGACCCGACCACGGATAAGCGGGAGAAGATGGATGGAAATGATATCAAACTGCAAACGAACTGTAACTGTATTGAACGGGCAGAGATGCATCCCCTGTGTGAGAGATGTGGCTGGAGGACTGTGTGACTCTGCTCAGTTTGACCCGGGTCATATTTCCTTCTCCTAACAATAGATTTTCACAAAAATCTTGTCGATATCTTCACTGTGGAGCTAATTACGCCGTGCTGCAGGTTCCACGAAACCTCCTTCAGGGCCAATGAACTATTGATAAAGTAAATGCCAACACCTTTCCCAAGCAGGTTGTTTCAACACAAGGACATATCTGCAAAACATGAGGTATTTTTAAAACGTCTTTCTTTCACAGTTTTCCAAATCTAAATCCTTTACCGTGTTTGAAAAAGTCAATATACCAATTATTATTCTGCTTTAAAGCGGCTTCTGATTTTCAAGCTTTCATTTTATATTTTGAGATCATTTTATAGTTGTGAAGACAATGCTGATGGTGTATATCGGTATGTAGTGTCTCTACTTTAAAGAGTCCTCTCCTGCTGATGTTCACGTGTATATCGGTATGTAGTGTCTCTACTTTAAAGAGTCCTCTCCTGCTGATGTTCAGGTGTATATCAGTATGTAGTGTCTCTACTTTAAAGAGTCCTCTCCTGCTGATGTTCAGGTGTATATCAGTATGTAGTGTCTCTACTTTAAAGAGTCCTCTCCTGCTGATGTTCAGGTGTATATCAGTACGTAGTGTCTCTACTTTAAAGAGTCCTCTCCTGCTGATGTTCAGGTGTATATCAGTATGTAGTATCTCTACTTTAAAGAGTCCTCTCCTGCTGATGATCAGGTGTATATCAGTATGTAGTGTCTCTACTTTAAAGAGTCCTCTCCTGCTGATGTTCAGGTGTATATCAGTATGTAGTGTCTCTACTTTAAAGAGTCCTCTCTGCTGATGTTCAGGTGTATATCAGTATGTAGTGTCTCTACTTTAAAGAGTCCTCTCCTGCTGATGTTCAGGTGTATATCAGTACGTAGTGTCTCTACTTTAAAGAGTCCTCTCCTGCTGATGTTCAGGTGTATATCAGTATGTAGTGTCTCTACTTTAAAGAGTCCTCTCCTGCTGATGTTCAGGTGCATATCAGTATGTAGTGTCTCTACTTTAAAGAGTCCTCTCCTGCTGATGTTCAGGTGTATATCAGTATGTAGTGTCTCTACTTTAAAGAGTCCTCTCCTGCTGATGTTCAGGTTTATATCAGTTTGTAGTGTCTCTACTTTAAAGAGTCCTCTCCTGCTGATGTTCAGGTGTATATCAGTATGTAGTGTCTCTACTTTAAAGAGTCCTCTCCTGCTGATGTTCAGGTGTATATCAGTATGTAGTGTCTCTACTTTAAAGAGTCCTCTCCTGCTGATGTTCAGGTGTATATCAGTATCTAGTGTCTCTACTTTAAAGAGTCCTCTCCTGCTGCTGTTCAGGTGTATATCAGTATCTAGTGTCTCTACTTTAAAGAGTCCTCTCCTGCTGATGTTCAGGTGTATATCAGTTTGTAGTGTCTCTACTTTAAAGAGTCCTCTCCTGCTGCTGTTCAGGTGTATATCAGTATCTAGTGTCTCTACTTTAAAGAGTCCTCTCCTGCTGATGTTCAGGTGTATATCAGTATGTAGTGTCTCTACTTTAAAGAGTCCTCTCCTGCTGATGTTCAGGTGTATATCAGTTTGTAGTGTCTCTACTTTAAAGAGTCCTCTCCTGCTGATGTTCAGGTGTATATCAGTACATAGTGTCTCTACTTTAAAGAGTACTCTCCTGCTGATGTTCAGGTGTATATCAGTATCTAGTGTCTCTACTTTAAAGAGTCCTCTCCTGCTGATGTTCAGGTGTATATCAGTTTGTAGTGTCTCTACTTTAAAGAGTCCTCTCCTGCTGATGTTCAGGTGTATATCAGTACATAGTGTCTCTACTTTAAAGAGTACTCTCCTGCTGATGTTCAGGTGTATATCAGTATCTAGTGTCTCTACTTTAAAGAGTCCTCTCCTGCTGATGTTCAGGTGTATATCAGTTTGTAGTGTCTCTACTTTAAAGAGTCCTCTCCTGCTGCTGTTCAGGTGTATATCAGTATCTAGTGTCTCTACTTTAAAGAGTCCTCTCCTGCTGATGTTCAGGTGTATATCAGTATGTAGTGTCTCTACTTTAAAGAGTCCTCTCCTGCTGATGTTCAGGTGTATATCAGTACATAGTGTCTCTACTTTAAAGAGTACTCTCCTGCTGATGTTCAGGTGTATATCAGTATCTAGTGTCTCTACTTTAAAGAGTCCTCTCCTGCTGATGTTCAGGTGTATATCAGTTTGTAGTGTCTCTACTTTAAAGAGTCCTCTCCTGCTGCTGTTCAGGTGTATATCAGTATCTAGTGTCTCTACTTTAAAGAGTCCTCTCCTGCTGATGTTCAGGTGTATATCAGTATGTAGTGTCTCTACTTTAAAGAGTCCTCTCCTGCTGATGTTGAGGTGTATATCAGTATGTAGTGTCTCTACTTTAAAGAGTCCTCTCCTGCTGATGTTCAGGTGTATATCAGTATGTAGTGTCTCTACTTTAAAGAGTCCTCTCCTGCTGATGTTCAGGTGTATATCAGTTTGTAGTGTCTCTACTTTAAAGAGTCCTCTCCTGCTGATGTTCAGGTGTATATCAGTATGTAGTGTCTCTACTTTAAAGAGTCCTCTCCTGCTGATGTTCAGGTGTATATCAGTACGTAGTGTCTCTACTTTAAAGAGTACTCTCCTGCTGATGTTCAGGTGTATATCAGTATGTAGTGTCTCTACTTTAAAGAGTCCTCTCCTGCTGATGTTCAGGTGTATATCAGTATGTAGGTTCTCTACTTTAAAGAGTCCTCTGAGGGGGGGGGTTACCTTGGTTGGTGATTGGCTACACAAGACAAAACATCGTTATGACATCATAAAGTGGCCAAAATCTGATCAGCTCATTTTCAGACAGGTTTTTATATAAATGGATCAGGACGAAAAGAGAGAGAATCTTTGTTTCTGAAACTCAGAGGACATGGTGATGTGGAAGAGACATGAAGAAGAGGATTCTGCATAATAGGTGACCTTTAAAAGAAGCGTTATTACCTTGAAGGCGTGTCCCTTGACGACGACGGAGACATCGCAGTAGAGGCCCTGCAGCCGCTGCTCGTTCAGACACTCCAGGATGTTGTTGCCAAAGTTTGGGATCGCCATCTGTAGCGTCTGAGCCATAACGCTCTGCCCAGCACCACAGGGTCTAAAGGGGTCACAGAGGGGGGGGTTAGAGTACAGGTAACAGTACTGACATCAATCGAAGAAGAGCTGCAACCATAGGTCCACTGACAGAAACGATAATCGCCACCATTTATGGAAATCCCAGTCATTATTTAAGGCAAAAATGGCCGAAAAATACCTTCTCCGCCTCGAGAAAATGTATATTTCCTGCTTCTTTTAAACAGTGAATCAATCAATCAAATCAAATATAATGATACAATGATTGGTTATCATACTAGGTGGTTCTTTTTTAACTGTCACGGTACTTTTAGGGGAAAAAATTGCAGAAATTTGCTCAGGGACACCTCGGTAGCACTTGGTCTTGCCCGGGACTTGAACTGGTGACCTTCCAGTTGCCAAGCCAAGTCCCTATCGACTTCGCCACCACCTCCGTTTGCACTGAGAAATCAACAACTTTAAAGACATCACCTTGGGCTTTTAGAAACTGGGATGGACGTTTTTCACTATTTTCCGACATTTTATAGAACAGACATACCAACGAATCCATACATTCAGGAAAAGTTTTGCCTTAATTATTTTGCGATACAACAACAGCAATGTATGGTTACCCATTTGGGCTTTCACAAAACATCTACCCAGTGAGTTTCTACTAAATAATCACTAAAGAAATTAGGATTTAATGACTAAATTGGTGACGGCAAATAATACAGTAGCTAGAACAGAGTCTGGTAAGTTCAGAAATATATTATATTAAAATAACGCAGCGCTTACAGCCAGAAAAACACCAGCCATTTCATAAGAGGGATAACCTTAACGTCTGCAACGTCTAGTCGCTGATAGAGATATGTTCCACAGCCCACACTACAAAAATAATTGGTTGTTTAATCAATAATGTAAATGATTGTGAGTGGCAGCTAGGGCTGAACGATTGATCGATTTAAAAAATGTCAGTCATCCACACCGATCAGAGGTGCTGTGCCAGACATTGTTAACCAATCAGAAGTAGCCCATGATAGAAGGCGATAGACAGATTGATCCAATCACCTGCCAAGTATTTTTGAAAGTGCCTGCCCTTTCCAAATGGCTTCCAATGGAGCTTTAGATGGTTTGGTGAACCATCTGAGTCAGGTTAGCAATGCTCCATCACATGTTTCTATTACAGGGTGACTCTTAAACTGAAGCTTGATTTTAAAGCAACGGAAGTTCCATGTAAGTTTAGTTCTTTCACTCGTAGCGGTGCTAGAGACGGGAGCACGTTGATACGACCTTCCTAGTCGGAGATATGGCCGCATTTTACAATATCCGTTGGGTCGCTTAAAAACAAATATCGCAAATCGAATTGAAATATCTGTCAGATAAATCGCACTTCCATTATTTCCCAAAATCGTGCTGCCCTAGCCCATACTACACAAATAATTGCTGTTTAATCAATAATGCAAATGACTGTGAGTGGCAGGCCTAATCAGATAGTAATGAAAAGAGAAGATGTGACGTATCAGGGAAGGTGACACGGAGCATGACGAAGGGGTATATGGAGAGATATCAGAAAAGTGATGAAGAAGAAGTGAGGACAGGAGAAGAGGAACAAGAAGATGTGCCAACAGAGAGAACTGGGAAAGAGACTTGAAATAAAGAGAAGTTTATGATGATTAATAAATTAAGTATTTGGTAAACAACTTCCAAATGAAAGAGAATTCTGGGCCACCAGCGACTGTTATATAAGCATCGTCTTTTTAACCTTGTTTCATTTCATCTAATTCACAGCTAATGAACTGTTTGCTGGTTCATGGCCTACTTTGTTATTTTCTCGTCGCGCTCGCAGTCAAAACACCGTCTCACTCGTCTTCTTCTTCGGCACCAACAAAGAAGAAGCCTGTGATCAGACGTGAAGGAACTGTCTAAGTTGTGACGGGAAAACAAACAAGGAGTCTGTCTCTGAAAGATTGGAGGCATCACTTTCCAACGGACGCTTTATTTATGTCTATTAATGCACCTTATATACATAGAACCAGAGAGGGCAAAAGTACACACATCCTTTACTCAAGTAGAAGTACAGATACTCGTGTTTAAAAATACTCTGGTGAAAGTAGAAGTACTGACTAAACTTCTTTCCTCAAGTCAAAGTAAAGAGGCTTTGAAATGTACTTCAGTAAAAAGTACCCATAACTAGCAGCTGCTTTAAAGAGTACCTGAACTCCCTTTATATTAATAGAACAATAATGTCATTGTTAGCTAATGAATGTTTCCATGCTGAACAACGGCAACATGACAACGTTTCCATTGGTCCCTCTTCTTTAGAGAAGACCAGGAAGTGATGGATACACGAATCGTGTTCAAATCAATAGGCACGCAATGACTCTAAAGAATAATGATCACGCATCAAACACACATTCAGACTAAAGGAACCAGCTGTTTGGGAAATGAGAGAAGTAGAAAGTACAGGTATTTGGGTTCAACATGTAAGAAGTAGAAAGTACAGGTATTTGAGTTCAACATGTGAGAAGTAGAAAGTACAGGTATTTGAGTTCAACATGTAAGAAGTAGAAAGTACAGGTATTTGTGTTCTACATGTGAGAAGTAGAAAGTACAGGTATTTGAGTTCAACATGTAAGAAGTAGAAAGTACAGGTATTTGGGTTCAACATGTAAGAAGTAGAAAGTACAGGTATTTGGGTTCAACATGTGAGAAGTAGAAAGTACAGGTATTTGGGTTCAACATGTGAGAAGTAGAAAGTTCAGATATTTGAGTTCAACATGTAAGAAGTAGAAAGTACAGGTATTTGGGTTCAACATGTAAGAAGTAGAAAGTACAGGTATTTGGGTTCGACATGTAAGAAGTATAAAGTACAGGTATTTGAGTTCAACATGTAAGAAGTAGAAAGTACAGGTATTTGAGTTCAACATGTGAGAAGTAGAAAGTACAGGTATTTGAGTTCAACATGTAAGAAGTAGAAAGTACAGGTATTTGTGTTCAAAGTGTAGGAAGTAGAAAGTACAGGTATTAGTGTTCAACATGTAAGAAGTAGAAAGTACAGGTATTTGTATTCAAAGTGTAAGAAGTAGAAAGTACAGGTATTTGTGTTCAACATGTAAGAAGTAGAAAGTACAGGTATTTGTGTTCAAAGTGTAAGAAGTAGAAAGTACAGGTATTTGTGTTCAAAGTGTAAGAAGTAGAAAGTACAGGTATTTGTGTTCAACATGTAAGAAGTAGAAAGTACAGGTATTTGAGTTCAACATGTAAGAAGTAGAAAGTACAGGTATTAGTGTTCAACATGTAAGAAGTAGAAAGTACAGGTATTAGTGTTCAACATGTAAGAAGTAGAAAGTACAGGTATTTGTGTTCAACATGTAAGAAGTAGAAAGTACAGGTATTAGTGTTCAACATATAAGAAGTAGAAAGTACAGGTATTTGTGTTCAACATGTAAGAAGTAGAAAGTACAGGTATTTGGGTTCAACATGTAAGAAGTAGAAAGTACAGGTATTTGGATTCAACATGTAAGAAGTCAAAGTAAAAAGTCGTCAGAAAAATAAGTAGTGGATTAAAGTACTGATACCAGAAACATGTACTTCAGTACAGTAACAAAGAAGTAGAAAGTACAGGTATTTGTGTTCAAAGTGTAAGAAGTAGAAAGTACAGGTATTAGTGTTCAACATGTAAGAAGTAGAAAGTACAGGTATTTGTGTTCAAAGTGTAAGAAGTAGAAAGTACAGGTATTTGTGTTCAAAGTGTAAGAAGTAGAAAGTACAGGTATTTGTGTTCAAAGTGTAAGAAGTAGAAAGTACAGGTATTTGAGTTCAACATGTAAGAAGTAGAAAGTACAGGTATTAGTGTTCAACATGTAAGAAGTAGAAAGTACAGGTATTTGAGTTCAACATGTAAGAAGTAGAAAGTACAGGTATTAGTGTTCAACATGTAAGAAGTAGAAAGTACAGGTATTTGTGTTCAACATGTAAGAAGTAGAAAGTACAGGTATTTGGGTTCAACATGTAAGAAGTAGAAAGTACAGGTATTTGGGTTCAACATGTAAGAAGTAGAAAGTACAGGTATTTGGATTCAACATGTAAGAAGTCAAAGTAAAAAGTCGTCAGAAAAATAAGTAGTGGATTAAAGTACTGATACCAGAAACATGTACTTCAGTACAGTAACAAAGTATTTGTACTCCACTACTTCCCACCTCTGTATGTCTGCTTTAATGCTACGTTTGATGGAGTTAACCAACCCAAAATCAAACCACTGATAATAGGAAACTACATGATGGTGATTAGGTTCGTCCATTGGGAGAAAGACTAGTAAAAGGTCACAGAGAGGTCACGTCAGCAGACATAATATCCTTATTTGATCAAATACTAATTAAAGTACTATCTGAAGTGAAGCAGCAGACTAACAAAAGCGGCTGATGTCGGGCCCGGTTGCAATCGTCAAAAACAAATGGTATCATCACAGCTATCAAAAAGTAACAAATACCAAAACATTAACCGTATTAAGTTTACAACGAAATCCTCAACTTTGTGATATTGATGGCGCCAACAGCTTGACTCAATGGAAAAGCTTTAGGTCAGTAAGAAGTATGGAGGATAAGCAAGAAATACTGTATCGACTTGTTGTACAATATATGTTAAAGTATTGTTAAATTCAACATGTATAGTTTGTACTTTCTTGATTATTTCTAGTCTTTGAATTTGTCTTCAGCTAACCAATCACAGCTGACATTAAATACTGATACACACCTGAACATCAGCAGGAGAGGACTCTTTAAAGTAGAGACACTACATACTGATATACACCTGAACATCAGCAGGAGAGGACTCTTTAAAGTAGAGACACTACATACTGATATACACCTGAACATCAGCAGGAGAGGACTCTTTAAAGTAGAGACACTACATACTGATATACACCTGAACATCAGCAGGAGAGGACTCTTTAAAGTAGAGACACTACATACTGATATACACCTGAACATCAGCAGGAGAGGACTCTTTAAAGTAGAGACACTACATACTGATATACACCTGAACATCAGCAGGAGAGGACTCTTTAAAGTAGAGACACTACATACTGAGATACACCTGAACATCAGCAGGAGAGGACTCTTTAAAGTAGAGACACTACATACTGATATACATCTGAACATCAGCAGGAGAGGACTCTTTAAAGTAGAGACACTACATACTGATATACACCTGAACATCAGCAGGAGAGGACTCTTTAAAGTAGAGACACTACATACTGATACACACCTGAACATCAGCAGGAGAGGACTCTTTAAAGTAGAGACACTACATACTGATATACACCTGAACATCAGCAGGAGAGGACTCTTTAAAGTAGAGACACTACATACTGATATACACCTGAACATCAGCAGGAGAGGACTCTTTAAAGTAGAGACACTACATACTGATATACACCTGAACATCAGCAGGAGAGGACTCTTTAAAGTAGAGACACTACATACTGATATACACCTGAACATCAGCAGGAGAGGACTCTTTAAAGTAGAGACACTACATACTGATATACATCTGAACATCAGCAGGAGAGGACTCTTTAAAGTAGAGACACTACGTACTGATATACACCTGAACATCAGCAGGAGAGGACTCTTTAAAGTAGAGACACTACATACTGATATACACCTGAACATCAGCAGGAGAGGACTCTTTAAAGTAGAGACACTACATACTGATATACACCTGAACATCAGCAGGAGAGGACTCTTTAAAGTAGAGACACTACATACTGATATACACCTGAACATCAGCAGGAGAGGACTCTTTAAAGCAGAGACACTACATACTGATATACACCTGAACATCAGCAGGAGATGACTCTTCAAAGTAGAGACACTACATACTGATATACACCTGAACATCAGCAGGAGAGGACTCTTTAAAGTAGAGACACTACATACTGATATACACCTGAACATCAGCAGGAGAGGACTCTTTAAAGTAGAGACACTACATTGCCTTGTCTTCTTATGCTGCTGTAACACAAACATTTCCCAAATTGGGATCAACAAAGTACCATCTTATCTTATCTTATATGGACCTGACTTTGAACAATTGCACAACTTATAAACCACATCTCCGGACTAAAGGGTCTGTTGACAGAGATCAAGAATGCATTATTTTACAGGTCTAATTAGGGCTGGGCGGTATGACACAAAACTCATATCACCGTATTTTCCAATATTTAATTACGGGAGATTAGGCTAGTTATTTACAAAATATACAAAACCAAAATGTTCCCAAACTATATTTCTCAGTAAAATACCGTCACTAATGTCCAGAAAGTCTTATAGAAAGATGTTGTATTAATCCCTCATGTTTAGGTCAACATAACAAGGAATGATCGCGTCACCGATGACTCTTACTGTCAATTAATATCCATTATTTTATGACTGAGCATAATCAGAGCCGAATGCGAGCTCCAAACCCCAATGTGTTCCTGCCAAGTGCTGATTCTGCCTAAACAGTGGTCACGAGTTAATCCATTCAACTTTGTCCTTATTACAAACTCAAACCACATACCAAACACCTGTGTCATTACACGACAGTACCATGAGGTATTGAGTAATAGACGTATCATTTCAACTCTATGCAGCACAATGTTACTGATCCGGCCACAATGAAAACATTTGGGTAAACCATGTCACAATAATACAAAATGTGTGTTCAACAGATTAAATGACCTCCCTTCAATGCAATGCAATAAGGGGTAGTGGTGGTCTAATGCAGTGGTTCCCAACCTTTTTTGTCTTGTGTACCCCCTGAGCCTTTTGTCAGACCATGAGTACCCCCTCACTCATACGTGCTGATGATCCTTCACAAGTAGAACGTAACTGATTATTGAATGAAAATAACTTTATTTCATCGCCTTAATTTTAACATCTAATTCTCAGGCATTTTCTTAATTTTAACTTAATACACTCAATAACAATAAATAAAAATGAATATGTTGCCTTGAAAATAAATAATATAATCAAATAAATACATATGAAATCAAAATAATCAACTTATCTTTGCTATATATATATCTTGTAACATTTAGGCCTAAACCATGGAGCCCCTTTGAATAAGTCCCCTTTAAACAGGCATTTAAACTTTAATTCAGGAACAAAACACTTAGCAAAATAATATCCAGAATCAGTATAGGCCTAGCAGTTTCTTTTACAGTCATTAGTAGTAGTCATTTACAACTTTTTAAGCACAGTTAGTATATGTTTATAAAACGGACAAGTCAAATCAAGCAATCTGATGTTTCTTAGCCGTGATATAATGAGCGTATATCCAGGGAATAGTTGTTGTTACTTTTCACAAATCAGTATCCCTCCGCGTCTGAGAACCGTTATAAAATCCTAAACTAAACTTTATATAGTAAAAACTAACTAACTAACTAACTAAGCCAAAATGGAAACATTTAAGGTTAACTTCGCCCTCCGGGTGGGCTTACTATGGAGCAGTGGATTGAGAAGTGCCTATCTCCAGAAAAAAAAGCACCTAAACGACGACATTCGCTATCTGTTATTGTTGTTGCATAGCAACCACCTCGCACTCTGTGCAGAAGGCAACGGAGGGACGATTTTAATTTATTCCCGGGCTGATTTTTAGTCCCAGTCCGCCACCGAACGTAGCTATTATGTAAGGTAGTTGTAAATCAAACAAGTGCAGTACATGCTATGTTATAAAGCCGTGGAGGGCGGGAGTTTATAAACCAAAGAGTAACCGCCCTTACGGGATGCTGTAACCGGTAAAGCGAACGCACCCGCAAGGATACCTGGCCTCCTATTGGTCACCACTTGTCCAATTATATTAACAGATATATCATTGATCCGACGGGATACGGTGTTATTCGACAGGGGAACTTTCTTGAGTGCTTCGGCTGCTTTCTTGGCTGGCCGGCTCTGTTGTGATTGTCTTCTATCATAATTTCGGCCAACGCAGTCGCTGCAGGGAGAATGAGCTCCTCAACAATAGAGTGAGGTTTTTTTATTTAGCCACAAGCAGGGACACGGCGTGAGATGCCTCGAGTGCTTTCATTAACACAGTCGTGGCTTTCATCATTACTGTCTGGCTCGACTTAAATTCCGACAGCTTCCGTCTGTAAAATTATTCACTTTTATCGACACTTCCCGAGTGTTTGGTGCTCTGGTGTCTCTGTAAATGCGCTGGCTTCATCGCACTATAAGCCAGGACTTCACCGCAAAAGAAGCACTGAGGCTGCGGTGGGTCCGCAGAAGAATAAATTAATCAAAATAATATATATGTTTCACTGCCTTGGTTTCAGTGTGGCCTCTTTCTTACGTTTCTCAGCGGGCTCCTCTGAACCCTGGCCTGAACCCAGAGCAAGCGGACGTTTCAGCCATTTATCCATAGCGCAGACCTCCCAGTATTTTTCTGGCTGCAGGTAAGCAGCTGTTTTCATTGTGGGATTTTGGCGCGGTTGTGCCACAGACTATTGTCTCCCTAGGGAAACAAATCGCGCACTATCATTTTTGACGGGATTATTATTTTTTTTACTTGTCACCTTGGAATTCCACGTACCCCCTACAGTTCCCTCACGTACCACTAGGGGTACGCGTACCCCCGGTTGGGAAACACTGGTCTAATGGATAGTGAGGTGGGGTGAAGATCGGAAGGTTGTGAGTTCAAATCCCGCCAGGAACACCACCACTAGTGTGCCCTTGAGTAAGACACATAGCCCTTAGATACTCCAAGGAGAATGTCATTGTAAGTCGCTTTGGATAAAAGCGTCAGCTAAATGAAATTGCTTAAACACTTTTGTACTTGAATACCCCAAGTGATGATGAAAACTGTGTGAAACCATTTATCCATCACACCGATCTGCATGAAAACAGCAAGTCAGAAACAACTGGAACTTTAAGAGATCCATCCTCAAGTATTTCACGACTCATTGTGCGAGAAATCCGATTCAGTAATTGATAGGTAGCGTCAACAAAATTGTGAATTACGAGTCAGACAAAAAAGTGCAATGACTAATGCTGAGTAAAATATATTTCTGTGTTGGCCGGCACTTTTTTTGGCTGTTCAGCAAAGTAACAGAGACCCACTGATCCCTGATCCGGCTTACGGCCGTGAACTGCTTCCCCTCGGAGGAAATATAACACCAATTCATCCCAAAGTGGAACGAAAACAGTTGAGACTCTTGACACGCTGTGCAAATCGCATGGTTAACTTTGTTAGAGCTCACTGATCGGCTGACTGTCAAACTGTCTTCAGCCTTCCTTTGAAATAGGAAGTAATTAGAACAGTCTGCCCCAAACGTAAAATACATTTAATTTAAAGTGACTACGACAAATCACCTTTACACCGTTAAGCCTATAGGAGCAATATGGGGTTCAGCATCTTGCACACTTCCACATGTTGACTGCATTGACTAAGGATCCAACCATCAAACATCCAATTGGTAGACGACCATTTACCTCCACCATTTATGACCATTTGGTAGAAGTTAGGGTTGCAAAGGGGCGGGACATTTCCGATACATTTCCATGGGAAGGTAAGCTGGGGAATTTTGAAATATAATTAATTAAAGTTTTTCGCACTCTCGCGGGAATATCTCCGCAATGGAGCGAGCTTAAGTTTAACTTTCGATTGCATGATATAGCCCAGCTCAACACCTTCGTCACACATGTTGCCACTTGTTTGTACCATTTTCAGGCGATTTGTAATCTGTTCTAGAATAACGAATAATATCAGGCTGAACCGCGATAAGCACTCATTCCTACCTATGTCGATTAAGCTTCTTAACATTCACATGAAATGAAATGTAGTCAAATGTACTTTTTAAATGTTGGCCATGAGGGGTAGGGATAGGTCGCCATTGTCAGTATGTGCGTCTGTGTATTGCTTTTGTTCAAACAGTGTATGACTGATGATATGTGTATGTCTCTTAATGTCCACTGTTTGTATATGTACATGTAAGCGGAACTGCAGGACGGAGTCCAGAACACATGGAGGAATGCACAGTGCCTGTAGGGGGTGTGGTCTCAATAGCAATGCAGTGAGCAGTGTGCTATGGCATGGATATTCAAGTGTACTTGAATGGCATCTGTTTGTTTTAGTCAAGATTATGCTAAAATATACTTTCCCCAACTATATTTAAGTTCCCTATGAAGAGCCAACCTTCAATTTAGAAAATTCCCAATTTATTCCCAGTTTATTCTCATGGAAAGTTTCCATCTTTGAACATTCCCAGAAATGTGGACCCCTAGTAGAAGTAGATCCCCAAACATGTCCAGGTTCAACTTGAAGTGTTGTTAGAATTGGACAGGGTATACCTCACTGAATGGTTGACTGTCGAACTGTCACCAAACCTAAAATACATTTAATTGAAAGTGACTATTACAAATCCCCTTTCAACCGTTGGCCATGCCTATAGGAGTATCTGGCACAAGAACACTTCAAGATGTTGACTGCATTGACTAAGGATCCAACCAACAAACGTCCAATTGGTAGACGACCATTTACCCCTTAATTGGTAGAAGTAGACCCCCAAAGAACGTCCAGGTTCAACTTGGATTTGAGGTTGAATTGGACGGTTACCTCCACATCTGGTAAACAGCTTCCACTCAGAGCACAAGCGGCCTTAGATAACCTAAAACACACGATTCGACCGAAAAATGAAATCCCTTTGGTACAAAAACGTCTTAAAAACATACATTTATGAGAAGCATTAGACGGTAGTCGTCGATAATCTCGCACCAATCATGAAATATAACACATAATTGCTCTACACTCCTTTAGCTACCACCAAGACATTGCCAAGCAGATACAAGTACACTAAAGAGCATTTTATCACACGAGGCAAACTCACGCCGATACAGGGGCCCAGAATGTAAGAAGCTGACTCTATAGGGGAGTACGATATACAAGATACATGTACAAAATGCATTTAAATTACCTTTGTGTCCTATTATCTGTTGTTATAGAGATACAATAATAGTATAGTAGTAGAAAAAGAAGAATGAATGGAACAATATTAACTGACATTGCTTTGTACTGTTTTATGATTGCCAATATTGATCATTTAGGATCATTTTTTTAAATGATGTGTACAAGTGCCTCGCGATGGAGCATGCAGTGTGTTGCCACTACATTTGGGGCCTTCTGCCTGATCGACGCTGTCACTCTTTGCCTGTCATAGTCCCACTGCCCCACCTGAACACACACACACACACAACAACACCAGTCCGTTTGAGATGATGTACTCATCTCAAAATTGAAATGTCTCTTCCAGAGCTTTGGAAAATAATATTTCCTCAACAAAGTTGTCTTCTGAAATAAGTCTGATGAATGCAAGTGCTCTCATCCAGCTGCAGAGCGAAACATTCACTAGCTCTCACTTGCTCCAACAGCTGAGCAGATACTTCACTCTCAGTAGCGGCAGCTCGATTCTGATTGGCTTGAAGGGCGGTCGTGTGATTCAAAAACAAAAAATATTAAAAGATTGGAATCAAAACACACATAGATTGATAGATATACAGTTATTAATAACAGGGCCCCCACTTTGAAAAACACTGGTCTAATGGATAGTGAGGTGGGCTGATGATCGGAAGGTTGCGAGTTCAAATCCCGCCTGGAACACCACCGCTAGTGTGCCCTTGAGTAAGGCACTTAGCCCTAGGGAGAATGTCCCTGTGATTGGTCACTGTGAGTCGCTGTGGAATAAGGCGTCTGCTAAATGCCTATTATATTTTTGGGAGAATAGACCCCACAGGTCCTCAACTCCGGACTGTCTCACTCATTCACAACGCAACACAGAGCAACAAGAACGTACCTCTTATTTGAGGGGGAGGGGGAGGGTGGATGCGTGGGCCACTCGAATAGGTTAATAACATTTAATTAAAGTTCCAGCCCTAATCTGTAGTTAGATTTTTCGTTTAAATTCAAACTCCTGTGTTTGTGCGGCTCATTGACCAACAATAAAAATATATAGCGGTTGTACTGGGAATGTTCCAGGTGTGAATGTAAGAGAGCAAACCTTCCCTCGCTGACGATAAAGATTTCTAAAAGGTGCATAAGCAGTCCTGAGCTCTAACGCTTACATAAGTGCGGCGCTGAGAATTTAAGAGTCATCAACATTTCATCATAATTAATTGTTGCGTTTATAGCATCTCATTAATTTTGATAGATATATGCATAGTTAGTAGGGCAGTGGGTTATAAGGGAGAGTCATGAGTATTTAAAGTCCTAAAGCTAAACATTAATTACATTTTTTTTATATATATATATATACACAATTCTGGACGAGCTTCACACTAAAAGGCTAAAATCTCAACCTTGGTTATCGAACATTTGGGTGTTTTTCAGTTGAAATATGATAAATATGCTAATATTATTATTATAAGTACTAATTCTGTAAACTGTATTCACAATATTATCATGCTTAATTAATTAGGCAGCCAATTTCTGGGCTGAAAAACAATTAGGATTGCTTATTGGACTGGAATCACTTTGGACAATTTGATCTGAACACAATTAGCAGCTGAGTGTATAAATCAGTTACTACTTATTTTGTTGAAATCAATGTTTGGACATAAACAAAGAAAGCCATATACTATACATTACATGAATTCAGCTAAATGCTATTTCTCTGGAACATATCCAGAATGTGTTATTAACATTACTCAATCAGTATAACATTATCATAATGGTCAGGTGGATAGCTGTCTTATTAAAACAGGTTGCCGTACTTAAGACTGATAATAAAGCCGCAGTATTAAGATTCATAGCTGCAGGATGTGACCTCTGCACTGGCTGGGAAACTCTAAGGTACTAAAAGAATGCCTGATTAACACTCTCTCTTCAATCTGGCCTCAAGCGAGCATTTAAACACACACCATGTCCCAGTGGAGCTGCTCAGCGCCCAATCATAGATGCCTGTGGTTTTCTCCAGGTGTAAAATATGTGCAATCATATGAATAATAAGCAGGCAATTGCGAGGACAAAGCATGCATGTGAAATACATCTTCCCACAATAAGCGAAATGCTAAATGCAGCAGCACGTGTTGAGTTGCTCAGGGGTATTTGTGTAGCTTTACCCTTTCCTTTTCACCCGGGAGAAAGGCTGGCTTGATCTGATGTCAACACACTGCAGATGTCAACCGAGGACATCCTACCAGCCACCTCTTCCTCATTACAGGTCAGCGAGGTCACAACAGCTTCCAGGAAACATAAAGCGGAGTTTATTCACACCACTTGACCCTTGCCCCCCAGTCCCCATGTGCCCCATTAAACACTCTCCCCCTCAATCTGTCTGTGTGCTGTCTGCGACCTTAGAAGTTCAAATCCAGTGCCAACACTTTACTTCATGCAGACTAACCCCATTGCTCCAGCTAACAGCCATTTACAATAACTCAATCAATGCAGTCTGCTTCGCTGGCATAAAATCAATAACAACAACTACTTGAATCTTCAAACATGTGATATCAACATCAATCACAACCTCAGTTTCCTGGTTTGGGGAGGTTAAAGGTGGCCTGTTAGCAAGTAGCAAGCTAAAGCTAAGGCTAACACTGGCATTAGTTGATACACTTATATATATTTAATCCACAAAAACGCCGTTAAATAAAGTTTTACACATGCCAGCCTTAGTGAACTCCCCCTTTAAGACGTTTAAGGCTGGATAGGAAATTGCCGACACATGCATGCACCCAAAAGTGGCTACATCGTAGCCTCCCATGAGCTCGACTGCAGCTACAAACTTGCAGAATAATTATTTATCCACATTAATTATACATTAATTAATCTCACATGAAAAGACTAGAGATGTCTCGCCGGTAGTCGCCTCGGGAAAAGAGGGGAAAGAGCAGCGGGGAAAGAGGGCGGTCACAGCGGGCAGACAGTGCTCGGTGCCCCGCCGTGTGCCAGCCTCGATGCCCGGTAGGATTTGGGAGTCCCGGGCCGGTGAGGGAGGGAAGGAGGGGGGGCGGCAGAAAAGGGACAAAAAGAAACCTCTTTCTGGCGTGCCAACCCCGTATTCAACTCCTCTTAAAACGAGTTACAGGGGCACCAAAATAGTCGTGGGGATAACAAATATTTAGCGCCTCTTTCCGCGATGTGGTGTCCGTTTTTAGACCGAGTTCCCTTCCTCCTGCTCCGGGCGAATGGCAGCCACTGATCGGGACACGCGTTGTGGGTGTCCCCCCTCTCTCCAAAATGTCGCTTATGCAAATAAATTATTCAATTCAATCTCCAAATAATGGGATTTTAGGGAAGCCACTTGAACATTTACGCGTGGTATTCATGTATGTTTCCAGTGGGGTCTACAGCGGAGGGGCGGCGATACTGTACTCCATCTTTAGCCGACATCAACAGGTCATCCCGGGACACAAATGCGCTGCAACTGTGGGCGAGACGGACGGATGGATCCGGCATGGCGAGAGGGGAGAGGAGGGGGAACGGGAAGGAAAGTAAAGGGGGCTGGCTGTAACAAATCTTAACCCGTTTAACGACAAGACACTGGAGAAGATGCACATTTAGCATGGAAACCTGCACCCACGTCCCCAAAAATTCCTTTTAAAGAAAGTTCAGGAATGCAGGAGACACTTACCGAGGGGAAAAAGGAGGGGGACAGCCCCCGGGGACAAATGAGTGAAGTCGGTGAAGTGGTTAAAGTTTGTCCTCATGAGCCCATCCCCCATAGCACACAACTTTACCACCCCATCCTCTTTAAAAAAAAAAACAATAAAATAACAATGGCTTCAACACACCACTGCAGGGAAACACACCACCCTCTATCCAAAATCACCCAGCCGAATTTAAGATGCATGCACGGGGCTCTGATAAACTGAGCGACCCCGTCTCACCAGAACATTTGTCCTCGGTGACCCGCCGTGATCAACTCACCCTCGGCTGTGTTCCGGCTGGAGAGTGATTCAATGGAGGGCAGAGTAATACCAAATAAGCGGTGTAGTGTGTCCCTCCGCTCCGCTACAGGCAGCCGTTCATTGTGACTGTAAGCTCTGAACCAGCAGCCGAAGGAGCATGCACACACACACACACACACACACACACACACACACACACACACACACACACACACACACACATACACACACACACACACACACACACACACGCTCACACACATGCAGGCGAGAAGGAGAGCGCAGAGCCATCGAGGAGGTGGAGGGGGGGGGTGGGGGGGCGCATAGGATTTGGATTTTTTTTTTTTAAACTCTCCCAGGGGATGCAGACTGATCGCAGAGAAACCGATTGGCTAGACAGACAGACAGACAGATAGACAGGTGGAGGTGGGGGGGGGGGGCCCTGCCAGTGCTGCAACCTACACCTTACCTATATGTCACTTATAGTGTGTTGATTGAGAGGTGAACTGGACTGCTTCCAATCAAATGGGATCATCAGAAATGGACATTTTTCCATACACCAACTATAGTGAACAATGCCAATTAGTAGCATGGCTAAAGGGACATATGCTGCTTTCTTTAGCACAGAAACTTGGTGGTGTAAACACGACGAGTTAACTTTGTGCACGTGGGAATATAGTTGTTGTCCAGTCATAACAAAGGTGACGAAACTGAAATCAATGATTATTTTTTTCCAATTTTTTTGGTTTTTCTATACATTTTTATTTTCCTATTTAATTTATTTTGAAACCATTCCATACTGGGGTCTAAATTATATTTTTATTTTGTATAAAATCTAGCAAGAAATGGGATCAAATAATGCTTGTGTTCATTTTTTGTATGGTATTTATTTATAATTTAATTATAACTATGAGCCAAATTTATATTGTTTTTTTCATTTTGAATCTATTCTAAAAGCAGCCTGCAATTATTTAATTAGATTTTTTATTAAATTGTATTTTATGAATATATATATATTGTTTTATTTTTTAAGGCAAGGCAATATTTTATTTTATTACATTACATTTTTTTAAATGAGTATTCATTTATTTCGACTCCATCCTTTAACAGTCTCACAATCACATCCTTGTCTATATCTAATGTTACGCGTAATGGAATCGATGTAATCAGATTACATTACAGACATTATCTGATTACAGCCCCTCTGCAGGTAGACAGGCAGCGTCCCCAGCCGACCCTTCTGTCTGAGCCCCACCCACCATGATCCACCCCTCATCCACCCCCTCTCCACTCACCGGGGCTATCCTCTCCCTTCGGGCGGCGGAACACAACCGTATCCCTCCTGACTAACGGAACAAATCCCGTCCGATTTACGGTATGTTTTCTCGGCTAGACTCCGGGCAGGTGAGCCCTTCCTCCTCCGGGGCCTGGAGGCGTTGCTCAGTGAATACTAAGCGGGATGAGACTGCATCAGGCTCGGCTCTCACTGCTCGGCTCTCAGTCTCTCCCTCCCTGTCATGCCAAATACTATTAACTCTATAATTCTCCTGTGTCAGATGTATAGCTGCACGCTCTCTGGGCATTCATTGTCACAGCGCCCCCATCCAGATGTTCAGCATTTACCGTATGAGAGAGAGAGAGAGAGAGAGGCATTGTGTTTCTATTAAATAACACAGCAGTTAACATTACACCATATTCAATTGTTGTTATTTAGATGATGCTGTGGGACGATTAAATATATATATATATTTGTGAGGCACTGGAAGAAGATTTCAAGTGATACTTTAACATCAGCCAGGATTGTATGGGTCCAACATTCACACCACCAACCTCCAATCATGTTTAGGTTACATGAGTACTCGTACAGTAAGTACAGTACAGAGAGGCACGTTGTGTTTCTCCCACTGTCATGCATGTGCTGTGTTATGGGGAAATGGAATCTGTTAAACAACACAGCGTGGTGGTGGTGACGGTGAACGTGAAATACTTGGATGTATATGGCTTTTCAGTGGAGGGTCATGCATCAGGCAGTGGAATAACATTAAGCAATACTATGTTTTAGAGAGTCCTACGATCTCCACACCACAACCCTTACATACTTTTTTGAAATCACATTTGACTTCTTTCTGTAAATATTCAATTATTCCCGGACATGCAGTCGAAATGTGGCAGAAATACAATTCTGAAGTGTCATAATCTGCATGTAACCACACTTAGTTTATAAACCAATGAGCTCTAGTTAGTTAGTTCTCAATGTTAATTGGAAGTGGGCTACGATAAGCGTAGTTATTATCAGCAACATGATAAATTAATACCAAAAGTAGGACTTATTATGCAGCTTAAAGATCGGCTGTTGATGTAAATGTATTGGTATTTATTGTAGCAGATCAAACATAAGAAATCCTTATGGTCACAGCGCCCACTCCAGATGTTCAGTCTGCGCACAGAGAGGTTAAACAACACAGCGTGGGAGATGGTGACAGTGAGTGTGAGATACTTGGATGCATATTGCTTTTCAGTGTTGGCTAGATTATGCATTTTAAAGACAGAGAAGAAGTATGCTGATCTATACAACCTTAATATCAGCCAGGATGTTCTACACAGAGATTGCAAGTCCCACTAATATCCGCACCTCAACTCTTAGGTGAATATTCAAGTGAAAATGCTGTTTTAGGAATGCACCTAAGGGGGCCTTACTGCGTCTCATTTGAACACACTGAACTTCAAATACCAGCGTTTTATTAATTTAGATAGTTCCTAATGTTAGGTTTCATTATCGCAAACGTTTATTTTCACATAAACCTGCTAATTACTAATGAAAGTGCCCCAAAACATGAAGGGGAAGTTGAGAATATAGTAATATATTGCAACTCAAATGTGGTGGAATAGAAGTTGCATAAAGTTAAATACAAATTAAAAACCTGACTGATTGATTGATTGAAAAGTGTATGAACAGCTTGTATATTGGGTACAGTACAGTACAGCTCAAAACATACAATTGTTAAGGGGATGCAGACCAGAGAAAGACTTTCGTCTTGTTTACATCAGGGGTCCCCCATTCCAATTCATCATATCATTTAAGACATGTAAGACATATTTGACAAACAGATGGCTTATTTACAATTTACATACAGGTGGTTTTTTACATACAGATTTCTTATTTACAATTTTCATTTTAGATTTGGTTCTAATACATCCTAACCGGACATTTAAGACCAACCAAGTCTACAGATATACAGTTAGTAACAGAGTCTAAAATGCGAGTATATACATAGATGGGGGGGGGGGGGAAGCTGTCCATTGTACGACAGGTTGAGATGTGTACCATTACCGGGGCCAGTTCTGCAATGCTCTCCCCCGAAGGTGCTCTTTAAGAGAGGCTTTGAAGGTAAGTATAGTTTTACTTTCCTTTACAGTTGTGGGAAGAGCGTTCCACCTTGATGTGGCATCATTGCGAAATGTGTATTCCCCTTTTTTGTGCCAGATCTGGGTTTCACATGATTTGTGGAGCTCCCTCTGGTGTTATGATCATGGTATTCACTGACCTTTGGGAAGAACTTTGACATGTACATGGGTACCGTAGAGGTGTAGTGGATCTTGTAGACCAGGCCCATTGCAAGAAGCTGTACTCTGTCGTCTACTCTAAGCCATCCTAGGTTGTCAAAGTGGGCAGAGGTGAGGTGGGTTCTAGATGAAAGGTCAAGCAGTAGTCTGACCAGTTTATTTTGCGATGTTAGAAGTTTTATTTTTAGCGCCTTGGAGGTGCTATGGTACCATGACGTGCAAGCATAGTCATAGTACCCCTGAATGAGGGCTCCTGCCAGAGTCTTCAGGGTGTTGTTGTTTACAGAGAGGAGATCCGGTATAGGAATCTAGTTCTTTGATTGACTTTTTTTATTACATTGGATGCCATTTTTTGACACCTATTTCACACAGCAGGTGTTCAAATCCTATAAGCTGCTGCTCTCCTATTGACCTCTCCATCTCTGCCCTCTACAATGTGTACTCTTTTTCTATCTTCAAACACCTGGCCTCGTCTCTGCAATGTGGTTATTTAATTAAATATAGCAAGAGAAGATTATCTAACATATAAAACCTACATTTACGCACTTTTCCCCCTCACAGCCGCTGACCTGCTTTGACCTGATTTGATCACATCATGAGTTTAATCCAACAATGGCTATGTTTAGCCTCGTCGTTCACATGCATCACGAACTCCAGGCAGCGTGAGATTAAATTAGATTATTCATGAGGCCTGATGTGTTCACATGTGCATCGAGCCTCTCTTTCCTGTCCTTACGTTACACCGTGCACTCTGTCGGAGCAGTGTTCTCCTTCCTGAAGTCAGGTGACATCACCAAGAAAAATGCTCAATTAAACACATGAGGAATTTCATACAACGTGTGGCATTAGCAGAATGCACTTTACTCGAGTCTTTGTACTTCTACTCCACTGCAGCTCAGAGGTAAACGGTGTACTTCTACTCCTCTACATGTATTAATCCCTTTAGCTACTTCACAGATCTGGATGAATGATGTGAAATATAATCAAGTGTTGAATCAGACTTTAGTTCCACCTGGAGTAAATCCACCAGCTACCCTGCAGTCTACAAAGTACTTCAGACTAGCTGCACCTTCACCAGCTTTGAGAACACTTTCATGATCAATCATTATAAAACATATCATAGATATTATTCTGAAATGGACCAATCTGCACAACGACTACTTTCACTGTCTTTCACTATATTTAGATGAGAATACTTTTCTACTTTCACTTGAGGAACATTTTGAATGCAGGACTTTACTGAAACAGAGTATTCCTACACTCTGGTACTTCTACTTTTACTCAAGTACAAGATCTGAGTACTTCTACTTTTACTCAAGTACAAGATCTGAGTACTTCTACTTTTACTCAAGTACAAGATCTGAGTACTTCTACTTTTACTCAGTACACAATCTGAGTACTTCTACTTTTACTCGAGTACAAGATCTGAGTACTTCTACTTTTACTCAAGTACAGTACTTCTACTCAAGTACAAGATCTGAGTACTTCTACTTTTACTCAAGTACAGTACTTCTACTCAAGTACAAGATCTGAGTACTTCTACTTTTACTCAAGTACAAGATCTGAGTACTTCTATTTCTACTAAGTACAAGATCTGAGTACTTCTACTTTTACTCAAGTACAGTACTTCTACTCAAGTACAAGATCTGAGTACTTCTACTTTTACTCAAGTACATACTTCTACTCAAGTACAAGATCTGAGTACTTCTACTTTTACTCAAGTACAAGATCTGAGTACTTCTATTTCTACTCAAGTACAAGATCTGAGTACTTCTACTTTTACTCAAGTACAAGATCTGAGTACTTCTATTTCTACTCAAGTACAAGATCTGAGTACTTCTACTTTTACTCAAGTACAGTACTTCTACTCAAGTACAAGATCTGAGTACTTCTACTTTTACTCAAGTACAAGATCTGAGTACTTCTATTTCTACTCAAGTACAAGATCTGAGTACTTCTACTTTTACTCAAGTACAAGATCTGACTACTTCTACTCACATTATACATAAAATGGCAATGAAAACTAGTTGCGTATTCAACAAATATATATAAATATGTTTTAAAGCACATTAGTGTTACTTTATATGTCTACAAAATACACGATGTTCAAGTATGTTCTTGAAACAAAAATAGAAGATTTGTCTCCTTCCTTCGCTTTTCCTGGCCGCTCAGGCTTCCGTAGATACGCCCCAAAACATGGCGACCTCCATGTGCTAACGTGAGAGGAAGCAGGAGTGTACACTGAAGCAGCGAGGAAGCAGAAACCTGTTCATTTATATAACTTTAACATCTTAAACACACCTGCAACATTAGAAGAGCAGTGTCCGCGTGCAGGCAGGCGTCACAGGTAAATCTGTTTGTCAGGGTTAGCATCGTTAGCAAAGGAGCTAATACCTGGGTGTGAAGTAACATCATTTATTTATGGGTTAACAATACAAAAAAAGTGTTTTCTTTTAGTCATAAATGTGTTCGCTCCACATGTTGCTGTGTTAAAGACTAAGGCTACAGATTACTCTCATGTGTTCACTTGGGTTACTACACTGCTGCTGGCTGTCATTCATAGTGAGTTCAGTCATTCCTCTCTAACTAATGTGTTTCTTGGTTAAAAATGCAAACGCTTTCTTTCATTGAGCCATACATGTTGTCACTCCACACGGTATTGATGTTGAGATATAAGCAGCTGAAGCTACAGAGTACACACATTAGCTTCCCTTTAGTGATTGATGTTATTAACAGTAAATAATCTCTCAAATCTAAACTATTCTCATGTTAGTCATCTGAAGATGGCCGTTTTGCGTTTTGATAATAATGTGAATTGAAGGTTTGATGGGGTTTATTTTGATGCTGCTTTAATTACAGAAGCTAAATGTGTCTGTCTGTTCCTACCCACCTACCCACCTACCTACCCGTCTGTCTGTCTGTCTGCCTGTCTGTCTGTCTGTCTGTCTGTCTGATACCTGATGTACTTATATGATACTTATTGTAAGTCGCTTTGGACAAAAGCGTCAGCTAAATGCAATGTAATGTAATATCTGTCTGTCTGTCTCTACCTACCTACCTGCCTGCCTGCCTGCCTGTCTGTACCTACCTACCTACCTACCTGTCTGTACGTACCTACCTGTCTGTACGTACCTACCTACCTACCTACCTACTTGTCTGTCTGTCTGTACCTACCTACCTACCTACCTGCCTGCCTGCCTGTCTGTACCTACCTACCTACCTGTCTGTCTGCCTGCCTGTCTGTACCTACCTGTCTGTCTGCCTACCTGTCTGTACGTACCTACCTGTCTGTACGTACCTACCTACCTACCTACTTGTCTGTCTGTCTGCCTGTCTGTACCTACCTACCTACCTACCTGTCTGTCTGTCTGTCTGTCTGTACCTACCTACCTACCTGTCTGTCTGCCTGCCTGTCTGTCTGTACCTACCTACCTGTCTGTCTGTCTGCCTGCCTGTCTGTACCTACCTACCTACCTGTCTGTCTGCCTGCCTGCCTGTCTGTACCTACCTACCTACCTGTCTGTCTGCCTGCCTGTCTGTACCTACCTACCTACCTGTACGTACCTACCTGTCTGTACGTACCTACCTACCTACCTACTTGTCTGTCTGTCTGTACCTACCTACCTACCTACCTACCTACTTGTCTGTCTGTACCTACCTACCTACCTGACCTACTTGTCTGTCTGTCTGCCTGTCTGTACCTACCTACCTACCTACCTGTCTGTCTGTCTGTCTGTCTGTCTGTACCTACCGACCGACCTACTTGTCTGTCTGTCTGCCTGTCTGTACCTACCTACCTACCTGTCTGTACGTACCTACCTACCTACTTGTCTGTCTGTCTGTACCTACCTACCTACCTACCGACCGACCTACTTGTCTGTCTGTCTGTCTGTCTGTACATACCTACCGACCGACCTACTTGTCTGTCTGTCTGTCTGTCTGTCTGTCTGTCTGTACCCACCTACCTACCTGTCTGTACGTACGTACGTACCTACCTACCTACTTGTCTGTCTGTCTGTCTCTACCTACCTACCTACCTACCGACCGACCTACTTGTCTGTCTGTCTGTCTGTCTGTACCTACCTACCTACCTAGTCAAATCATTCTAACAGTAATCAAGTAAAACCTCACTAAATTATTTAATTCTTAAAAGGGAAAATGTTCTCTAGGAATCTGAAGATCTCTGCTTTCTGCCAATGTGTTTTGTTGTATGGATTACTTAGATCAAGTAAATCATCGCTTAATAATTCATCTGTCTCGATCATATGTATTCATATTATCTAAAAATATCAACAACACTTGATATTCATTAATGATGTCTTGAGTGTCTGTATTATAATGTATATTATCACTGCATTTAAAATGGCCGTATGCTAACCTAGAAGTAGCTGGTGCTGCGTTATTACTACGTTTACATAAGTTCAATATCTAAGTTGCAAACTCTTAAACCTCTCTGTGTCCTCTTCTCTCCCAGGTGTCGCACTTTGATGCTGACTGCTCGTCTTCTCCCCTTCATCATCTCCCATCATCCTCTCTGCTCGCTCCCAGCCGCACGGACCTTTCCCTGGATCTTCAGAGGCCTGAGCTCCATGGATCCTCTGAAGCCTTCCTCTGAGGCTCCCACAGCGGCTGAATGTGGGGCGGCGGCAGCAGAGGAGGAGAAGACGCCTCCCGTTGGACTCTTACCTGGGGAGACGGTGGTGAAGGAGGGCAAGGCGGCCATATTGTTCCCCAGCGCTAACGAGGTGTTCTACAACCCGGTGCAGGAGTTCAACAGAGATCTGACGTAAGAATACACATCACACAACTCGACAGACACGGGTCCTTGGGTTTATAAAGTACCGTTGAGATATCTTTAAACTTGTAATCACTTGTCACACAAAGTAGGTCGTTCTCTCGATCAAACTCACCCAGTTTTGCAACAGCACAGGTCTCAGAGATATACAAAAAACATCATTCTAGCCACGCCTCATATCCCTCTATTTCACTTCCTGCTTCAAAAGTGCTGATTTGGGTATAAAGCTTTAAAGAGGAGGGGTCTGAGCTCATGCGGGACCCGGCAGCTACCGTCTAAACTAAATGCTGCCGTGATGAAACGCCATATCATGGATTATCAAGGATCTGAAACAGTCTGGAGCTCAAAGGCTTTCTCTCTTGCCGGTTATACCACAAGGTGACTTCCTTTCTACTTCCTGCTTCTTCACACACATGCTCTCCAGTACAGGTTAGCTCTGAGTGTTAGCGATGCTAATGTAAACACCGACCATATTACGTCCAACACAGTCGGGCATTGCTTCACTTCTTGTTGCACTCCTGGTTAGAAGCTAAGCTGCATGTCGTTGTCTCAGTGCCTGTAATCTGTGAGCAGGAACAAATGTATTAACTTAGTACATCTGACATTCACGATTAAACACATTTGTGCATTCTTTATGAACGCAAACCGAGTCAAGCCGACTCCGAGCTGTCCGACAGCTGTGAGGCCACGCCCCTCTAATGAGTTAACTCTCTCCAGCTGATGGGCCACGCCCCTCTCATGAGTTAACTCTCTCCAGCTGATGGGCCACGCCCCTCTCATGAGTTAACTCTCTCCAGCTGATGGGCAACGCCCCTCTAATGAGTTAACTCTCTACAGCTGATGGGCGACAGCAGAGCGTTCCTGCCTATTGTAATGCAGGGTTGAGTGCCCCACTGAGACCTGTGCTACAGGTTCACTTTGAGCAGATCTGAGATTTAAAGTCTCTCAAAAGCGCCGTTTTAGCTTCAATAACTACAGAACAATTAAACAGAGTAGAATAAATGAAACGGAGAAGTCTATTTAAACAAGAATATAACTTACAGTGGTTGCTGAGTCAACAGGTCGTGTCGTCACCCGGTCGAGATGCACCCTGAGTTCTTCAGAATTTAAATGCGGTATTTGAGTGCTTTTTAGCTGAGAGCTACAGACGCTACCTCGCTGCCATCAACAGGTGCTATCGGGCCAGCAACCGCTCAAAGACCAACAGCCCCAGATGATCTTGGGGTTAATAAACCCAGCAGGTGAAACTGGAAAGAAGCTTTAGCCGCTGCGTGGCAACAGACCGGCTTGAAGATTCGTTAAAAGCAGACGCAGCCTTTTGTTTCCCCTGTAGACACTTTAAAGTCAATACTTAAAGTGATGCGGCTTTTACTGTCAAAGGTTTTGGACTGGAAACACGCATTACAGACTGATGGACTGCTAAGACGCCGCATCAAAGAGGAGAGAGATACGCGAGGAAACAAATGAGTACTTTGGTGCAGATCACGGAGCCGTTATTACGTCAGCTGTCGTTGATATTACAGCTTTTTAGCCGTCGACCAACTCCCTCTCGGAGGTGACTCGATTCACTCCACAGCAAGTCCGAGTCAGGCAGTGGGCTCTTCCTGTCGCTGCAGTACAACGATGCAGAGTTGGCCAGAATCATGGACCGCATTCCCCACACAGCAACGTACCGCTCTCACGACTAACGGCAGTTCATCGTCTCCGTCTATTTCTCTCCGAGTGCGACGATGAGGAAGCTGCCATCCTTAACCAGCGTGCTCCGGTGTGAGTGCTGCCACGCACACAAGGTTTCAAAGTGTTTCTATATTGCCCTTTGTGTATGTAGTTGGGATAAGTGTGTGTCTTTTGGACTTGCTGTTTGATATATATGACGGTGTTGTGTGCCCTCCCTTTAGATTGGTTCTGGTGCCGGGTCTGGCTCCAGTGTAAATATAATATCAATGAAAATCTTAGGTCACAGGCTCCTCCAACAGTGCAACACAATAACACAGATAATAACATAGCCTGTTTCTATGGCCCGGTTCTCAGTCTGTACTTTGTCGACATCTGTCTGTTTAACATCAGTCACCACGTCTTGATATACATACAGTACATGCTTATATATGAGATGTATGCCCCTCCCCCCCCCTCAGATGTGCGGTGCTCACAGAATATGCCAGAGAGGTGCTCGCTCAGCGGGGGGTGAAGCTGGTGTTGCCGGGGGAGACGGAGCGGGTGGTGGTGTCTCTGTCGGAGGAGGAGGAGGCCGACGCTCAGACGGACGAGAAAAACGCAGAGGAGCCCCCGATGGAGACGGCCACCGTGGGGGTGAAATGTGAGGTACAGTGGGTTGATTTCTTTATTGATTATTATTATATATTCTTTTATTATCTAAACTAAATGCTGCCGTGATGAAACGCCATATCATGGATTATCAAGGATCTGAAACAGTCTGGAGCTCAAAGGCTTTCTCTCTTGCCGGTTATACCACAAGGTGAGTTCCTTTCTACTTCCTGCTTCTTCACACACATGCTCTCCAGTACAGGTTAGCTCTGAGTGTTAGCATGCTAATGTAAACACCGACCATATTACGTCCAGAACAGTCGGGCATTGTTTCTGATAGCAACGTTTCTGATTGGTCCGTGGGTCCACATTCAGATATTACGTCA